>VWZX01009193.1:434908-581018 GCA_013399015.1 Galbula dea | reverse complement strand
TGTGCCGTCACCTCGTGCAGCCCCGTGTGGTCCCTGCTGGCAACATGTGGCGGCGAGGAGAGCCGAGCAGAGCCGAATCGGGCGTGTGTGGCGCCGGCCAGCAGAGCCTGCGGGGATAGGCGGGAGTGTCGCAGTGCTGCTGGCGGCATGGCAGCGGCTCTCATTCCTTTGCAGCAAGCCCCCGCGTACGCTGCGGCTGCCGGCAGCGCTCACAGGCAGAGCCGTGGAAGTCTTCACGGCGAGGTTCTTGTCCCTGCCAGCTCTGGGATGGGAAGGCTCTGAAAAAAAAATCTCTGCCCATTGGAAGCGGTTGTGTTGTACTGTTTAAAGAGGGGGATAGGAGTCTCGCTCCCAGCTAAGGAAAGCTGGGAAGGGAGAAGGGTGATCACGTCTCGCTGTCGCGACAAGGATTGATGGTTCCCTCCAACGGCCGGTTTCGCAGGCAGCTCCGGCACGGTGTAGCTGGACAGGTTCGGGAAGCGGGCGGTACACGGGAACCCTTGCCGTGTCTCCCTGTGGCGTGGAGGGAGGCAGAGGGGGTGGGAGAGGGTATGGCCGTCCCCCGCCCCAGGAGTACGGCTGGAGCCAGCGTTTACACGTGAGTGCCTTGGCCCCGCTCCCGGCCCGCGCTGCCTCGGTTCTCCCATTGACAGGCGCAGGCCAATGGGAGCTGGCCCCAGCCGGGGGGAGGGCCCGCGCCTGTCACCCAATGGGCATGTGAGGAATGTGCTGGCGCTTCCTCCGCTGCCACCCAGGGAGGAGGAAGAAAGGCCCAGGCCCACCCAGCCTCTGCACTCCACGTGTGTGGAACTCGCGGGGAGGGAGGGGGCAGCGCTCTCATCCTGTGGCCGAGGCGTGCCTGCTCGGCCTTTGTTAGCGCGGGACCTGGTGGCCACCTGCGGGCACGCAGGGCATCTCTGAAACCGTGCTGGGCGAGACAGGCGGAGGGTGACTTCGCTGTAGATTGCCAAGACAGTATTTCGGGAGGGGCGGTCTGGGAAGACTGCGGTACCTGCACTTCTGAATTGCAGTAACGAGTCCAAATGTAGATCTGTGGAAAACTGTTCTGGCACAAGTGTCTTGGTAGTAGGTTACTGTTGGTATGGTGAGCTGTTCAGCTTGATGGTAGCTGCAGTATCTGGTGTTTTCAGTGTGTCCAGAGCTGCTTGTGTATATCACTTATCCAGGGAGCTTGGCGTTGAGCTTGTCATAACATATTGCATGCTTGTAATATGTTAATGGTGGTAGTATCTGCACTCTAAGGCATGTTTAGCATGTGCTATCTCTCTTCCTTTTTTTTTGTATTTCTCAGCAAATTTCGTGTGTATGTATTGGTACAAGTTAGCTGTCCAAAGATCTGAATTGCAAGTGGGCAGGTAACTGCCTTTCCTGAAATAATGAATAGCCTATGTTGTGCATGTGTACATACAATCAGAGAATGTCCTGAGGTGGAAGGACCCACAAGGATTGAGTCCAACTCCCCCAAAAGTGCACCATGTATTTGAAGGTGTTGTCCAAATACTTGAATTCTGTCAGGTCTGGTGCAGTGACTGCATCCCTGGGGAGCCTGTTGCAGTGCTCCACCACGCTCTGGGTGGAGAACCTTTTTCTAGTATCCAACCTAAACCTACACTGGCACAGCTTCATGCCGTTTCCTTGTGTCTTGTTGATGGTCACCAGAGAGAGAAGATAAGCTCCTGCCCCTCCATTTCCCCTTGTGAGGAAGTTAGACAGTGATGAGGTCTCCCCCTTAAGTCTTCTGTTCAGGCTGATGAAATTAAGTGACTTCAGCTGTTCTCATGGTGGCTTTCTGGATGCTCTCCAGCAGCTTCATACTCCTCCTGTATTGTGCCCAAAACTGCACACTGTATAGCCACTAGCTCATGCACAGCAGAAGCTTGATTTCTGCCATGCCAGAAGCACTGCTGAGTACATGTTTAGCTCTGACCTGTTGCAGTGAGGTCGTTTGCTTGTGTAACTTTCTCTTGTGAAGCTTTTCAGACCTTTTTGAATAATGGGATTAATGTGGAAATCATCTGATGTGGTTATGTAGTTCTGTGAGATTTGGTGGTATAGCAGAAACCACAAGGTAATGACTTCTCTAGTTAATGTCCAGGCAGTCCTGGAAAGCTGTTGCAAATCCTAGCTGAAATACATGTGGATGATCCGAGTTCCATAGGCACTTCAGGATTCCTGTTATATTTGTTTCTAAATGTGAAAGAGTCCAAAAGTACTCTTTTGACTTGGCATTAATATGCTGGTATTGGAATGTACAGACCTGGTGTAGAGCTGGCATTCTGCATGTACTTTCCTCATTGACACATTCATGCTCTCTGGAGTTGTTTGTCAGCTCAGGCTCATGTTTGCAAAACTGCAGCCTTCATTGTTGAAACTGCTCGAGAGGGTGTAATGGAAGTGCAGGGCAGGTACTGTAACAGTTCCTTTGTATGGCTGTAAAGTTTTAATAGAGTAGATAGAAACTGTTAACTGTTGAATGTGGTCTTTAACACAGTTTCAGAGGTGTGAGCAAGCTTTGAAGGCCTTTGTGTTAATTAGTTCTTAATGCAAAATGTTAATTGAAGCTGTTTACTTTTTTGGTAGGAGGCTGTGACAAAGTCTGGAAATTGCTGTTAACCTGTGTCCAGGAGTAATTATAAGTGATACTGTGTTGCTAGCCTGAAATGAAAGCTATATAAATGTTCTTTTAGAAAAAAATACCAGAATTAAGTAACTTAATACAGTTGATAGATGCAAGTGAAAAAACTGAATACACTATAGCCTACTATGGTAGCTCTGTAAAGGCAATTGAATAAGCTGGTTCGTGTTGAACAGAACTTGAAATCAAAGCTGAAACTGTAGAACAATAGCTAAATTAGAATCAAGTTCCAAAGCAGTTGAGCTTGCCTTTTGTATTGTACTACCTGCTTAGTAGTGAAATGTGAGCCATTCAGCTACTGAATGACTAAGCTGCTGTTCAGAGTTTAAAATTTCCATGTTGCATGTGTTTGCTAGGGATTAGATATTTTAATGTCTCTGCTGGCTACCACTAGCAAAAAAAAGGAGAAAAGGTAAAGGACTGATGCAATTAAAATTGTCGTGTCTTTTTCCTTTTATGGGCAAGGCTGCTTTCTAGAGAAGAACTTGGATAGGTGTAAAGTATTTCAGGAAAGATCTGTGCTTTTTCTTCAGTAGATTCAGTAGAGGTCTCCACTAAAAACATAGAGGTACTGAACATGGCTTTACTTTGCTGTTAAGATTTAAGGGAGTCCTGTTCATTTGCTAATCAGCTCTGCACAGGTTGAAATAGGAGCAAGCATCTGAAAATGCCTCCATGACTTACATTTAGAAGTAGATTTAAGAGTGGAATGAAGTTCGTTTTTATGGTCTCAAAATAAACTTGCTTTAATTACAGTCCTTGTTTTTCACTATGCTCTGTAAAAAGCATGGGGTTTTTAAAGTAGGTTTACACTATGTATAAAAAGGAGGGTCTGCTGAAAATGTGAGTGTGCTGCAAGCCCTGGAACTCGGTGGTGACTAAGTAGTGCATTCACTATCCCCAGGGTAATTAGCTGTTCATTACCTCTGATGTGAAGCTGTGCACTTTCTGTCTCAAGGCTTCTGATCTTGAATGTACAGAAGTTTGAAACCATAGGTTGATGATGCAATTATTAGAATCCCTATCTCAGGCATTCTGAAGGGTACTCTGAAATTGTTTTATGGACTATCAGTGTGCTTTCTGTTTATATTATATACCTATATATATCTATTATGTGGACACAAACTGGAGGGAAAAGGTGCAGTAATGAGCAATATGGAGTGACACTGGTATGAGGGTCTCATCCTGTGCTACATAAGAACTTTTAAGCATCAGTACTGTCAAGCATCTGGTATGAGTTCTATGAATAGTTGCTTTGTACTGCACCCTATAGCCCGAGTCAGCTCATTGCTGCAGTGCTACTGCACCTCTGGCCTTTCCCCAGGCCTTAGGACCAAGAGCAGTGTTATCTGCTTGTTTCCTTAGTCGGAAAAGGCACAAGGAGCCAGGGCCGTGAGCCCTGTTCTGCTCTTCCTCCTGCAGGACTTCAGAGCAAAACAGCGTAGAGCTACTCTATGTGGAGGCTGGGATGAAGGCAGGGTGGTAGGCAGGATTGTGCCACAATAAGGCTTTGTGTCACTGTAGTTGCCCAGCTTTTTTACATGGAGTTAAAGGGTAATTTGGAAAACTTAAAGAATTCAGTCTTCCCCTCCTCAGGACTGTTTTTCATAAACTAGATTTTAGCAAACAAGCTCAAAATGACAGGTGAAATGTGTGCTTGTTCCACTCAGTTGTAAGGAAAGTATGGTTTCACATGGAGCAAACAAGCCCTTTCACACTTGCTACTGATGGTGGCACTGCCTGTGGGAAGAGAAGACATTGAAGGCTTTTTGGTATTTTCCTACCTTACCAATGTAACTGCTATAGTCACTTGCTGTCAAAGATCTGGTCCCTTAGTGAGGCTTTATAAACCATTCTATTAAAATATGTGGTTACTAGTGTATTCCTAAAGGGGCTTTCCTAGTGGCTACTGACTCTGCCAGGAGAACAGGAAGATCTGAGGCTTATGGTAGATACTTGTTGCCTTACAGCATATCTTTCTGGAGAAGGTTACACTGGGGCTTGCCCTGAATGTTGCCTGTAAGTCTTGTTGAAGCCCTTATGTGCCTCTTGGGGGTCATGCTTCCTTAAACACCTTGAGTGTCAGGTATGTTTTGTCTTCTGATATGAGACTTAAGAATACCAATCAAATATCTTTTGGATGTGAAGGATGGAGTCACCATTCCATGTGTACTGCTATAACTGCAATAACTACAGAAGGTCTGCAAGAGGAGTATGCAGCCTTTAAAGCACTGTCTGTGGCCATCTGTGTGCCATTGCTGAAATTTGGGGATGCATTCTCTTTAGTAGTTGGCTCAAGACCTATGTAGGAAGTATTCTGTGAGGAGTACTGCTAGGAGTCACTTCTGATGTGGATGCAATTTTCCATTCAGGTGCCTGTCTTTAATTCAAGATTAAGTGCATGTCCCTGCAGAGTTTAAGATAAGGGAGACACAGACACTTTCTGTATATCTATGTTCAGAGCATGTAGAGGGTGTGTGGGTTTTGTGCTCTCCCCAGATACTGCCAAAGCAAAATTCACAAGTTGCCAGTGTCTTGTTTCTAAACTCAGGGTGTGAACATAGTTCATTATAATCTATCTTAAACAGCAATTTATAAGCTAAGTGATAATAGGAAGAAATTGATGTGTAGCTATCTGCAGAGAAATACAGCAGCTGCTAAGAGGTGTTTTTAAAAGCTTAATTTTTGTGTACTGTGTTGGTCTGTACTTTTATCTACCTGTTTCAGGGTGGTTGAAACTTGTCATAATTCTACTGACATTGGATTTTCAGCCTGCTTCATGTGCCTCAGCTGCATCTCCTCTGCATGGGCAGTTTAGACAAGGCATTAAGTTTGACTGCTCTGCATCATGGTATTGTTAGGAATTTGTTTAATTGTAACATGCTGGTGAGGTAACTGATATTTCTGTTGGCTTCTAAAAATTTACTAGGTAACAGGTGAGAGAATAAAAAATTGCTCTGCAGTCAGAGCTTGATTTTAAAACAAGGTCTTACAGTGAAGTACAAGACTAAAATGCCTTTTTTTGATTGCTACAGAGATGTCAGCTATTCTGATTCAATGAAAAGCTGTGCAAGAGCATGTGTACAGCTTAAGCTGTCTTTAGGAGTTTATAGTATTTATTTCCTAAGAATTTCTGCCCAACTGTAAAACATCTTTGCCTGCCACTGCTGACTGGGCTGTTAGCAAGGTGCTGTTACTGGGGGGGTGGGGTGGTATGCTTGTGGAAGATGTTAGCTGCTGACAGGAACAAGTTCTTCATGCAGTTGATCTTTTGAAATTGCTGTTATCCCCTTCCCAATTGGCCTGAAACAGCAGTACTGATTGAGCTGCTGCCTCATGCTTGACTCCTGTGTTAAGAACCTGTTCTGCATCTGAATGTAAAGGCTCAGAATGGGCCAGTAACTTGAATTCACGAGTGTGGTTTTATCTGGCAGGGAAAAGTTGATTCATAGCTCATTCATTCTTTATTTTTCAGAAATAAAGGAGCAGACACTGTAGTTCAGAACTTGCTTGAGAGGGACTGTGACTATTCATTTCATTGCACACTCTATTTTTAGAAGGTATGCATGCTTCTGAGTTCTGGTAGGTTTTCCATACTGCCATACCTGGGTGGCAGTTTGAATGCAAGCTATTTTGCACTCCAGTAACACATCTATGCTGATAAGGCACTAAACTTTGCAACAGGTATAGTAGGTGGCTAAACTTTTTTTTCCCCTTGTAGCATGTCCTACTAGTCAAGTGTAGAACAGGTAGCTTTCTACTATTCAAGCATGGGTAGTTCTTTACACTACAGTAGGTGTATTCCATTTTCATTTGGTGTTCTCTGAGCACTTGCAGCCATGGAAGGTGCATGGTGCTTGCCTATTGGAGAAACTATTTTGCCTTTCAGTAGGTGGCAGTTATGTGATATTTCAGAAAGAATCTTACAGCTTTAGAATGCAGTGGGTAATAAGCCTACATAACAGTGAGGAGTTGGTCTCAAATGTGTTTTTCAGTTTGGAGTTCCAATGGATGCAGGTCTGTTTACAGAACTTGGCTACCAGAGGTTACTGTGCATTGTGCTTGAGCATGGCAAAGCAGTTTCCAAAGTGTTTGGGGTTATGCTGATGTCTGACTATGGGAAGTAATTTAGGGAATAGCCATACAATCCACATACTTCCCACTGAAACTTCCCATTGAAAGAGGAATTTTGAAGAACAGAAGTCCATGATAGCATTTTGCTGAGAAGGAGTCTCTTTAGTTTCCTGTCTTCAGTTGGAGGATTTGCTTCCCAGTTAACTTCACTCAGTAGTGAAATAATAAGCAGTGTTCTCAAATACTTCAGCTAGTAGCTTTGAGCATTTTTAGTTCACAAACCAAAATGGAATTAGCTGCAATGCATGTACTGATTACCATTGAAATAGCATTTTTAATGTGCATGGTGTTCACATGAAGTGGTGGTGGATGTTGCTTTCATCTAACCCTTAAATAGATGAAAAAAAAAGAAATGCAAGAATTAGACTTCTAGTGAATTCAGTCTACCTAGTGCAAAATAGTCCTAGATGTTTTCTTAGCTCTGTTCAAAGAATGGGAAATGTCAAATACTAAGGTCACCTTGCTTAGACTGTGAGATCAAATCCAGCATGTTGGTGGCCTTTCTGTAGTCTTCTGTCCTTAACTTTAAAATGCAAATAGGTAGAGGCCAGTACATGTGCAAAACTTGTCCCTAATGTGGCCAAGTCTCATCCTGGGTGCTGCAATCCTTTGTTAAGCTGTTATCTGTACTTCCAGGTCAAGCCTGATACCTTGTTTCTCAACTTGTGGGCTTTTTTCCTTAATGCTGTACTCTAATCAGATCAAATGATGAATTTGCCCTTTATAACACATGACCATTTAGCATTTGCTTAACTGTGGTTTCTAGTGAAGAACTGAGCAGTTTTGATTTGCAAAGGTCTTGTACCACTTCAGGTTGCAGCCGTAGTACCTAAATAACCAAGTATAGTAGTAACAAGCATAACTAGAGACTTTCTTTGTGTGGTTAGGCTTTGGACTTACCATGCAGTATTGTGTTGTTGGTAGTATGCTGTAGTGATCCTGTCTTGTTGGACTGATTGAACACTAAAGTTACTACATCTCCTCACTGCAATGTGACTGAGGCTTAAAGGAGTTGTTTTCCTGAAATGTCTGTGTGCAGCTGCACTACAGTGTTAAAATTCTCACCTGTTAACCCAGAACTAAGGTTTTGACTGACTGACTGGCCAGGTAAGAAGCTTGTGAAGGCTGGGATATAAGCTCTAGAAAGGCCTAAGATAGGTACATACATACCCATTAGCTTAGACAGGCACAAGCAGATTTGTAGTGCTGTACAAATGGGGTTACTGCAGCTCAGCATCAGGCAATGTAAGGGAAGTCTGCTTCAGCTTTCATAAATGCTGTCAGATGCTGGCTGGTTTTTGAGTGGCAAATAAAATACTGTTGGTAGTGGTGCTGGAATTACTTGAACAAATTAACACATCACCTGGCTCAATTTGCAGGGAGAGTATAAAAGGATGTTAGAGGGAGAACACTAAGGCTGGCAAATTTTTGCAGGTGTGCTGTAGCTTCCAGAGAAAACCAAATCTTACACTCCTCAGCAAGACTGATTGTCTAGAAGCATTTAGAAAACACAAGTGTTTCACTCTTTTACACCCCTCAGGTTTTTCAAAGATGAGAAGACACTTGCATGTTCATATAAACTTGAGTATCAGGAACAGATCTAAATCTAGTCAGTGACATAAGTATAGAGCTGAATAAATGTGAGGGACTTTATCAGAGCATTAAAAACAAGCTAATTTTTTAACTTGACCTGCAGTTTGGAGTGGTCAGTGCTGTTACATCTGCAGCTGCAGAAGAGCATTTCATCAGGGTTCACTAACTGAGGTGGTAGACAGAAGGTCCTTTGGCCTTTGAAGTGTCTATTTATATTACTGAGTTCACAAACTTAATTACAAGGGATTTGAAGATGCATAAGATTCTCTTAAACTCATCTTTGATAGCTTCAGCCTTATCTCGAAGGAGACTACAGTCCAGGTCTAAGTGTGTTCTGGATGACTTCTGTTTAAATACACTGGTTTAGTGTAATAGACACTTGCAAAGGGAAAATCCTCAAGTATCAATAGTAAAGGTACAGAATTTGGTTTCAGGTGGTGTTCTGAAGTGAGGGAGTAATGAAGGAATTTATCTGCTGGTGTATTTAGAGAAGCAAAGAACATCTGGATATTAGTTATGTACAGCAGACTCTAAAACAGAGTCTGGATGGGAGAAGCAGGGCAGCTGGCAGTCTTGTCATTTTGAAGCTTCAGAAATCTTTGACTGCTTTATAGCCCAAGACTCAAGTGACAACTAAAGTAGTTTTTTGCAAGTCTGTCACTTCTCATCAGTACTTGGAAGCCTTTGGGCTTAATATGGGTCCTTTGGTTTTCCTGTTTTCTTAATAAAATTCTTTGTAGAATGAGTAATGACAGGAAAGAGTTGAAATGAAGTTCTTTAGCTATACTGCAATCTTGGTAGCTGTGGTGTGCAGGACTGAAGGTTATCCTGACCACCCCAGAAGCTTGGAGTTGCTGATTGACAATTGTCCTCATGCAGCAATTACAGTAACAAATCTTGAGGAATACCTCCATTGGATATTGCTGTATTCTCATAGTTCCTGTGTAAAAAGCCTTTCATGCTTTCAGTTGCAGCAACTTGAGACAAGAGCTACAGTCTTGTTTGGGCTAGACTTTTTTTCTCAGGGTTTTCAGAAAGGTTCAGTTTGCTTAACTTTTTGTTTGTTCTCTTGTGTCATTTCTTCACAGGATTGAGTGGGACAAACTTCTGGAGAATGTGCATTGTTTGATCATAAGTGTGACAAAAACTGACAAGCAGGAAGCTTATGTACTCAGGTAAGCCACTAGCTTATTTGGTGGGGCTCCAAAAGCTTAAAAAAGTTAAAGCTATTGTATAGGATCTGCTTGGCTGAGAAGCCAATCCTGGGTGAGATCCTGCTGTTCATGACTACAGCTTGCAGGGGTCTGCTAAGAGGAGGTGGTCTAGTGATTAGGATTCAGTGCTCTCACTGCTGGAACCAGGGTTCAAATCCCAGTCAGGGAAGCTTCCTTGTGACCTAGTCTTAGGGAATTCTGTTCTGGCAGGGGGGTTGGACTAGGTGATCTTCAAGGTCCCTTCCAACTCCTAACATACTGTGATACTGTGATCATAGTACTGTCATGCTGCTGTTCAGTAGCAGAAATGTCTTCCCAGTTCTCAGTGTGTCCCTTAACTGAAAGGATTGAGGACAGAGCTGTGGTGTTTCTGCACCTGATGACTGAATTTTGTCCAGGATAGATAAGTCTCACCAGTTAAGAGGTTTAGGATTACTTCAGAATAGGGTGTGTAGGTGTCACTTAGACAAAACTGTATCAGTAGATCAGCTTTAACTCCATATAATGCAGTCAAGTGGAACAACTCCTAGAGCTGAGCTAAGGACATCTGTAAAAATGTAGCTTTCCTCAAATCTTGGGATTTTTATTGTGCAGCAGTTAATTGTAAGGACACCATTGTGGCCATGTGTTTTTTCATCCTGCAGAATACTTTCATGTTTAAACTTTACAGACACATTGACATTCTCTCTTACTTCAGATTACAAAAACTGAAGCTTTTGTACTCTGAGACTGCCTGGAGGGTGAGGTTGGGCTAACAGCAAGCCAGTCAAAAACTGTGCTGCAGTCTTGTTTCCCCAAGCCTCGTATTTAAAGCAATTCTGTAAAGAACATGACTAGTGACATCTGTGTCCTGGATGAAATACAGCCTTGACTTTGAATACTGAAACAGCATTCCAAACTGAGGCAGTTATTTAAGCTAGACTTCTATTCCCATTGTTCAGTTATTAGTGAGAAGATACTTGTTCTGCATGCTTAAGTGTTCTGGGTGTATTATCAGTGCCTATCTACAGCTCACTGGGACTCACAGAAATTAACTAGACAGAAACTAAGTCAGATACTGAGTCTTGGGTATAAGGCTTATTGTATAGCTGGGCCTATACTCTTTTGGGAGACTTCTTGTTCCTGTGGATAGTGGTGATCTATGTAAATCACTTTCCTGTAGTCAGCTTTCCTAGAAGACTGTTAAGGCTTTGACCTTTTGAATTCACTTTGGCTTTATATCAGCTGAGAAAGTCAGATTTACAGTTTGACCCTGTTCTGTGTCTGGGTTAAACTCAATAGCATGTCTGTTTTGTACCCCCCTCTTGGCATGTTTCTATTTATCAAATAGATTGAGGCTATGTAATCACAGATTCATAGAATCATCAGAGTTGGAAGGGACCTCAAAGATCATCTAGTTCCATCCCCACTGCCTGGCAGGGACACCGTCCACTGGATCAGGTTTCTGAGAGCCCCATCTAACCTGGCCTTAAAAGCTTCTAGGGATGGAGCTTCCACAACCTCTCTGGGCAACCTGTTCCACTGTCTCACCACCCTCTGGTGAAGAAGTTCCTCCTAATATTTAATATAAATTTTCATCCATTCCCCCTAGTTCTATCACTACGTGACATCCTAAAAAGCCCCCCCCCCCAACTTTTTTGCAGGCCCCCTTCAGATACTGGGAGGCCACAATAAGATCTCCTCAGAGCCTTTTCTTCTTCAGACTGACTAATGCCTGTGGTGCCTCTAATCCTGTAGTGTGGTAGTTGTGAATACCTGATTGCAGCAGATACATCACCTCTCAGATGTTGGCTGAAGTCTAATGGTTTGATCTATTTGCCAAACACGTTTGTGCTTTGTGTACCATAAGCTGAATGTTCACTTACAGTAATGCATTTGGTTGGGCTGAGAACCAAGATCTAACCATTCTCTCCTGGCTGGTTTTCTAGAGAGCACTTAATGTATTTCTGACACCTTTCTGTTTTGCAGTGAGAGTAGCATGTTTGTCTCCAAGAGACGTTTCATTTTGAAGACGTGTGGTACCACCCTCTTACTGCAAGCACTGGTTCCCCTGTTGGAGCTTGCTAGGGAGTACAGTGGGTTTGACTCAATTCAGGTAGGGTGCCAAAAATGCTGCATCTTCCTTACAGTGTACACAACTTTAAATAAAAGCACTGAATTTTAAATACTTGTTAAATGTTCTGAAACTTTGCCATTTATGTGTGCTTCCCATAATGGGAGGATTGTGATGGAAAATTGCTCTGCTGTAGGATCTAGCATTCTGTTTGCCTCTTAAAGGATGCTAAGTTAGAAATGCTCTTGTGCTGAGTTAAGGTTACTTAAGGGTTGAAGACCTGCAAGCTCTCATTGTCAGTGCAGAAGTCACTGATGTTTCCTTGTGGGGGGAAAAAAAAATGTGAAAGTCAGCTCTCTGCTGTGGCTTACAGGTTACCCTAGGAATAACTACATGCCTCTGAAATGGAAATAGTTAGCAGTGGTTTGACAAGGAAAACTAGTCTTGTGAGCTTATAATAAATGCCTGTGTTCTCTAGATTTTGAGATTCAAAGTGGACAGAGCTTCAGTATCTAAGATTGACCTCTGTTTTTCAGAGCTTCTTTTATTCACGTAAGAATTTCATGAAGCCTTCCCACCAGGAGTACCCACATAGGAATTTCCAGGAAGAAGTAGAGTTCCTTAATGAAATTTTCCCAAGTAAGTTCATGCTTTAGTGAAGTTGAACAATTTGTGTGAAGTGACAAGTGGTACAGTACCTAGAGGCTCCCAGGCTATTCATTCAGCAGTCCTGGTCTGCAGGCAGTGCAAGCTTTGGCTGCATAAAAATCAAGAGCTATAAATACTTATTTTGACAAACTCAAACTCTAAATCATGCTAAGCCTGGCACTTAGCACCTTGTCTTCAGTGAGGTCATCTTCAGACTTCCAAATGTAACAAATCAGTCTGCAGAATACAGCTGTAAGTAACTCTGCAAGCCTCATTTAAAAGGTAGATAGTAATTTATGGTAAAGAATACACTGAAGAAAAGTACAGTCTTTTCTCAGAAGTCACTGCTCTAAAGATGGAATTTAAACATTTAATAAAATGAAAAAACTGTTTTTTAACTACTGGCAGCAGTTTTTTGAAGGAACATAGAAGGTACAGCACTTGCCTGAGTTACTTGAAAATAAATGCTAATCATGAATTCACTAGAGATGCTCAAGAGTACTGGAATTTGTCTGGGTAAGACTTGTTGCATCTTTAAATGTGATAGGAGGCTAATGTTTTACAGAAAGGATCAGCTATGGTCCATTAACTGGAGACTTTTTCTCTTGTCCAGATGGAGCAGCTTATTGCATGGGGCGTATGAATTCTGATTGCTGGTATGTATGTGCAGAGCTGGAAACCTTTGGGGCTTACAGCAGAGCTTGGCTGTTGCTGCTGTTACACCTGTTTGTGTTTCCTATAGGTACCTGTACACCCTGGATTTCCCAGAGAGTCGGATATCCAATCAGCCTGATCAGACACTGGAAATTCTGATGAGTGAGCTTGACCCAGTAGTTATGGACCAGTTCTACATGAAAGATGGTGTTACTGCAAATGATGTCACTCGTGTATGTTTGCTTGGAAACTAAGCTTTTTGGGGAGTGGTGGAAACTGGGCAACAAAATGCTTTACTCACTGTTTGACACAGGATTTGTTTTGTGGTAGAAAGTGTCAGAAAGTTTCAGGCTACTGATTTGGGGGTAAGATGGACTTAGCTCTAGAATGTTCTGGGGAATACAACCTCACGTTTCCAATGCCCCTGCTTTCATGTACTGAGAGGAGCAATTTGCAGTGCTTTGGGTGATAGGAAGCTTACACTCTGAAAAATGGATGAATAGAAATAAACACAATTGAGTAACTTTGGAGGATAGAGATTACAAGGAAGTAAGACTTAGACTGAAGGTAATGAATGCCAAGGGAATCTAGGTATGAAAATTAAGGTTAAGTTATGAAGCCAATTTGGATAGTTGAGGACAGGGTGCAAATTTAAAGTCAAAGCTTGATCTGTTTTTGTCCTTTTCTCTCTTTCCCAAATGGGAAAGTCCTGTGACTGTCAAGGACTAGGGCTGGACCACCTGCTAGACAAAGCTTTTTCTGACAAGTACAGTGACTTGATCTGGTTTTTCATCATAGGCTTTGGATCTCATACTGTATTTGCTGTTGAGATTTGGCTTATCTCAAGTACTGGATAGGAAATCATACTGCTTGGGATTGCACTTGATTCTAAAGACCTATATTCTCACTGCAGAGTAAATGTAAACAGCCTCTCCTTTGTGGATACTGATTGAACAGGAGCTCCATTTCTCTTTTAGTTACAGAAGCAATGATGTTCTAGAATTCTAAACTGTTCCCTTGTCTTGGAGGTATGCATCTTGGTTCCATAACACTAAGTATCTGATAACTTGCATGCAACTTGGCACTCAGTCACTAACTTGGTAAGTGACAGGATGCAAAGCAAGTTCAACTACACTGGTACAAATCAAACTGACTTGTTGTTGGGAGAATTCTGGTGTTCTGTCCCCTAAATTGATGTTCATTCTGCCTTCGAGTGAAACCTGAAGTGTGAGGATGCAGGGATGAACTGGTGTCATTTTCACTTCTCTTTCAGATGAGTGGAATTCGTGACCTGATACCAGGTTCTGTTATTGATGCTACAATGTTCAATCCTTGTGGGTATTCAATGAATGGGATGAAATCAGATGTAAGTTTTGCATTTATTGATACTTGATATTAAGCTAAATAATAATTACTTGGTGGTAACAATACCTTCTTTTTTCAGGGAACTTACTGGACTATTCACATCACTCCAGAACCAGAGTTCTCTTACGTTAGTTTTGAAACAAACATAAGTCAAACCTCTTACGATGACCTGATTAGAAAAGTTGTAGAGGTCTTCAAGCCAGGCAAATTTGTGACAACCCTCTTTGTTAATCAGGTGAGTGTTCTTGCATTAGCTTGTCAGCTCCTGAAATGCTTATAGACACAAACAAATTAACACTAGAGCTTTTTAATGGTGTTCTAGTAGTTTCTAGTTTGCCTCTCTTTGGATGGTAATTTCATTGGAAAGTAAAAATACTCTTCGGTATTGCTTTGGCACCTACTAAACATGATCTCTAGGATACTTAAGACATGAAAAGATAAGGCAGCCCAATCTCAGTATTCTCATAGCATCACAGAATGGCTTGGATTGGAAGGGACCTTTCAAGGTCATCTAGTTCAGCTTCCTGCAGTGAGCAGGGACATCTTTAACTAGATCAGGTTGCTGAATGCCCCAAACAACCTGACTTGGAGTGTTACCAGGGATGGGGTATCTGCCATCTCTCTGGGCAAACTTCCAATGCTTCACCATCCTAATTGTTAAGATCTTCTTGTATCTAGTACAAATCTGCCATCTGTTAAAACCCACTACCCCTCTCACAACAGGCCTTGTTAAGAAGAGCTTGTCCCCATCTTTCTTACAGGCTCCCTTTAAGTACTGAAAGGCTGCAGTAAGGTCTCCCTAGAGACTTGTCCAGGCTAAACAACCCTGACTCTCTCAGCCTTTCTTCATAGAGAGATCTCGTACCCCATAAGTTCACAGAGAATTGTACACAGGGAGCAGAATTGCTGCTTGGGACTGAAACCTCCAGAGTGCTGTCAGGCACAAGCCTGAAGCACCTTGGCAGCAGCATCACAAGAACCACCCACAACGCAGACCGTGCTAGTCCATCTCTAGGCAAGTTTTAAGTAGTAACTTTGCCTTGTTTGCTTTTTTCAGAGCTCTAAGTGTCGTACAGTGTTCTCCTCTGCCCAGAAGATTGAAGGCTTCCAGCGTCTGGATCACCAGATTGCCCAGTTCAGTGATTATAATTTTGTTTTCACCAGTTTCACCAAAAGTCGCCAGCAGCAGCACAGTTGATTAAGGATGAAGAAAAAGCGCAAAAAGAAATCCCATAGAGAAGGTGGTGGTGGTTGCTTTCTAGTTACTGATTCAGGGGGCCATGCTTTCCACTCCCACCACCTCGTAGTTGTGGAAAGCCCTAGGTGTAATCATAGTATAACCATTTTGAATTGTATGCATTATTATATCAACGAGTTAGGTATCTTGCATGAATGCTCTCTTCTGTGTTTAGGTACTCTATGCCACTCTTGCTGTGAAATTGAAGTGCATGTAGAAAAATCTTACTGTATGAAACTTTACAACACATGTAAAAACGATTCAGGTAGAATTACACACAGTATAGTTTTTCTCCAGGTCTCACCAAAAATTCCCCACAGACAAGGCTTTCGTCCTCATTAGACTGTTGCCTAAACCTACTCACTGGGGACAGTTCTGTTACAATTGTCACTTTCATCTGTTGTGATTTCAGTCTAGAAGTTTTTGACAAGTTTTTCTGATTTCTAGTGAAACTGATTCCTAATGAATACTTTCCCATTTGGAGAAATTTCTTAAACAGTTAAATTGTTTTGCTACTACAAGTGGTGGATTTATTTTTAAATCAGACTTGGTCTTTCATTCTCTACTAAAAGCTTGTAGAAGTTTGCTCAGCTACACTGTGGCCCTGGGCTAATGCATTGTTCTTTCACCTTCAGAAACCTGAGTGTCAATACTAATGCACGTTAAGCTTTCATTGTACCTTAATGCTCATTTGTCTGTCCTCATCCCCTAGCTGTTAACACTGCTGTACAACGGCAGAATTTGAAGGTCCAAGGCTTGGTAGGGGAGGAGCTGAGTCAGGATGTAAATGCTTTGGCGTAGTTATGTGACAGCTTTGCAAAGTGCAAGTTCATATTGGCACCAGGCATTGTCTTTCCTAATCATCAATCATTTCAGACTAAGAAGCTGGTGCTCTTGAGCACTGGCAGGTAGGTTAGTGAAGGAGTGGAATTTGCCAGTCTGGGTGTGTTGATTGGTTTGGGTTGTAAAACCTGTGACTTACTACTTCTAACTGTAAAGAGTGCTTCTGAACTGGTCCAGTGTCACTTCATTTTGTTGTTCCAAACAAAGCTAATGCCTCTGTCTTGTGACAGTCCTGTGACATTGTTGTGCATGTGACTTACATTGTATTTGTGTTGTGACTTCATCTGTTTTTTCCTCCCAGTTTCTAAGGTGGTTCCTATTACTGTGACATGAGGGTATTAAGTGAAGGCATAGAACAAGAACTGTCTGGGACATCTGGACAGAAGTGAAGTAAAATGCTATTGATAGAGCATGAATAAGTGTAATTCTAAGTCCCTTCAATGGGTGTTGGCTAAAATGCAGGCTTTAAAGAGTTGGCACACTTCAGCTATATTTGCAAATACTGGGATTTGAACAGCTGGGAGACCAGCAAGTTAACTACAAAATTGAGGTTAGTTTTTTCCCCTCTTGTCCTTGCAATGTGTTGACTCTTCCTGGTTTGACACAATGTTTTTTTGTTCCTTCTATATTTATAAATAAAGCACTTTTTCAGTGCTTAAAACTAAAGTCTGCTTGGTTAGAAGTCAAGTGGTTGGAACACTGGTTTTGGTTTAAGCATTTTGTTGTTCTATACCAATGTTATCAGTTACATGCTGGAAATGGCAGTAATGTTTTTTGGTGTTAATGTTGAGGACCAATATTTCAATGTGTTTTTTGTTAACTCTTGTCCCAACTGACCTGATGTGTTGGCTTTAGGTCCCTCAAGTAGACTGATGATCCCTTTTCAAGGAGTATTGAACTACACATTTTACAAATAGAAGCGTAAGCCTTGACTATAAAAATGAAAGCTGTTGAATGGATTATTGAACTATCTAGGGTGACCAGGATGGGGAGAGTATGGTGTTTTATCATTTCTGTGGTGTTAGACTTTGATCATTTAAAAATACCTGTACCACAACTTAATGCTTCAATAAAAGTTCGCTTCAATTGTTTGTAGTGATGATTGAGCAGTTCTACCCTTCACACTCTTCATGCTTTTTTGGTACCAAATGGTTTGATTTTGAAAGGTTAGTTTCTTGTCCTAAATTACTTTAAATTGATTTTACCCTGTAGGGGCTACATCTCAAGTGTTAACATGTTGGTAGTTTAAATGAGACACCATTACAAAGGCTAAACACTTGTCCAAATGAACACACAGGTTAGAGATTTATCTTCAACCTGCGTTTTTTCTTTGGCATTAAATACTCAAAATATTCTTTGGAATTAAGAAACTCCTGTTTCTGCTGGTCTTAAGGAGCAAACTCTGGCATATATTGATGGTGCTTAAGCTTAGACTGACTTAAGAGTCCCAAGATCTTTGTCTTAAGTTCAGTCATACAGAATAGCAGCTCAGTTTAACCATACCTGCAGAGCTCTAACAATGCTGATCTTCCCCAAAGTCACATCAGGGAAACTTATTAGTGTTGAGGGCCCAAATATTGCTCATATCTGAATACAGATTTCATTGATCTGTAATGCTAGACTTCTAGTTGTGCTTTGGCTATTTATCTTCTAATTTTTTCAAATACTTAATACTGTTAAAAATGGCCAAGAAATTCTTCTATGGAAAGAAATTGCAGCTTAGAGCCTCAAGAGATCCTGCCTCATGGTCTCAGTTACAGCAACTTGGCAGTAACCTCCCTCTGGACAACTGTTTACTAAATTGACCTCCACAAGTGGAAGATTCATTGCAATGTTTTTGCCTTTTCAGATTTCCTGTACAATCACTTGTCATCTTCATGTTTGTCACCTCAGGAGTGTTCTTCAGTAATATTCCTTTACACTAGCCCTTCTGCCTTGTAAATGGTGCTGGTACATGAGAATAGGGAATCTACAGAAATGCAAAGCTTGCTCTAGTCATTAGTTGTATTAGGTGTTTGTGTTTCTCATAAAGCAGTGGAGGCTCCAAGTCTTAGTCTCCTTAACTTCTGTGAATAAATCAATGGAATAAGCACTGTAAGGGGGTGGAAAAGGCTACCTGTAGATGTCTTACAGTCTCATGGGTTTGTGAGGTCCAGCTTTAATAGTTACGCCACCTGTAATTTAGGGAGTATCTCATTTCACAAACTTTACTACTATAAACAAAGATTTGTGGTTTGAGAGGAGACTGGGTGAAGACTGAGGTTCAGAAGAAGGCCCCAAGTGTATCAGGGTTTCTTTCTGATGTTAGATCACCAGCTTGATTTAGCAGTTTTAAAATGGAATTTGGCTGTTCCAGTTTTCTCTGTGTGCCTTGGAAATGCTTTAGGTTTCCCCTTGGTACTTTGTCCCTCCATTTTTTGGGGGGTTAGGGAACAAGTGTTGGCTGGCTGGCTGCCACTGTGGATGTGTGGGAATATGTCTAAGCTTCCCAATGGTATAGGGTAAGTTAGGTTTCCCTAGTGATAGACCTAAATGCAGTGCCACCAGTACCTAAAGGTACAATGCTTGGAAGGAAGGCTTGAGGATCTGCTCCAGAAGTGTGGAGTTCTCTCAAGGTGTACAGCCAAAACTGTTAGAAATGTTAATGTTTTCCAAACACATGATGTACAATCTGAAGCCTGTGAAGTGTTAAAGCAGGGTCTGTGCCCAGTTCCATGCTGGCTTGGTAAGCTCCCATGGAGCCAAGTAGGAAAGTTAGTGAATGACTGAGGAACTGCTCTGGCTCAGCTGCAAGGACCTAAGCAAACAGGATTCACAGGTAAAGGAATGCAGATAATCACCTGCATCTTCTTAAATACACTCAAGTAAAAAATATTCCAGTTGGAAATGTTTTGAGAGCCACACTTGGACTGTACTTATGGACAGGCACTTGGAAGAGAACACTCTCTTTAGAAAGTTGCTGAGACAGGCATTTTTGAGAGTTTGTTCTGTTTGGCTTCCAATTACATGTTTAACTTCAAGTTAAGGTAACAACTGCACTTTTTCATCCTGTGTCATTTCACACTGGAATTACTGGTGCTGTAGCCCAGGGGGTGGCCTGTGTACTGCTTGCAGTTCAGGCAGGCGTCTGGTGGTTAGGGGAAGCTGGTTTAGGGTAAAAAGTGCTTATACTATTTGCTGTTAGTATGTTTCATGGCCACAATGAAGCAGTCCTGGAACCAAGGTTTAGCTAAATTACAAGTTAACGATTCAATTTCTTCTATTTCTTGTTATATGCTGTACTTACAATACCAGAGCTGCTGTTACAGTTAATTAAAAAAGAAGGAGGCCCTCAAGAGGCTTCTGCAGCTGCCTGGGAGCTGTATGTTGATACAAATTTCACATTCTCTATAACATGCTTAGTTCTGCCTTTGGCAGCTGCTATTAATTTACAATACATGTATACAAGTACAACATGTAAGGTCACCTTTAGGAGCAGATTCAGTCACATGAATGCCACTATCAGCATTTTTCATTCCTGATTGGGGAGAACATGAAACCACAATTTTAATGTGCATGCTTTAGCTAATCCCTAACTTTATGTAATTTATAGCATTGCTGTTACTTTTCTGACATGCCTTTTCCTTTATTTGCTACTTTACAGTTGCAGGAAGGTGGATAGATAAATGCCTCTGCCTTAGGAAGGTGCAAAGTTCTGGTTTGAGTTTACAAAGTAGCCACAGAAAAGGAAATTCTGACTCCATTGCTCTAGTTCCCATCTGTTACAATTTCATTTTCCTTAATTTACGGGCAAGAGGAAGGATTTGTTCCTTGGTTTACACTGTTAAAAATGACAGAACAACAAAGCTCTATACAGATAAAACCAGTACAGGACTGAAGAGAGTTGTAGCTGCAGTTACAGAGCTAAATGCCAGCCTCTTTTCTGTGTGGACAGGAGTTAACTCAGCTGTAACAGAGCAAGAGAGTGTTCCAAGTCGTTTCTCCTAGGTGGAAGCTTAGAGTAACAGGGTCTCTCTTCATCATCTGCTTCTTGCAGAGGAGGCACTAGCCTCTGCACCTGCCAGAAGTTACCCTTTTAAACACACTGTGACAGGTTCTTTCAAAGAGGCAGTTGCTGTGTAAGGATCAGCTTCACTAGACTCGTAAACTAGAATAGTTTAGCCAAACACAAGGTCAGATTTCCCCTTAAAGTGAGAAGCCAGGCTGTGAAAAAGGCAGATGAGACTACACTACAAGATGGCTTCTTAGCTGCTCTGGTATCTTGCAGCCAGAATCCCTAACATCCTAGAGAGCAGCAACATACACTTGCCATGCTATTTCAGGATGAAGCTTAAAACTGAGCTGTTGTGATTGAACTCCAGCCAGCTCCTAAGTACCACGTAGCTGCTTGCTCACTTGCCCCTGGTGGGGTGGGGAGGAGAATGAAGGAAAAGGTAAAACCTCATGAGCTGAGAGAATGACATTTTAATAGAATCCTAGAATCATTAAGGTTGGAAAAGACCTCCAAGATCATAGAGTCCAACTGTTGACCTAATGCTGCCAAGTCCATCGCTAAACCATGTCCGTAAGTGCCACATCTATGTGTGTTTTTCAAACACTTCAGGGACAGTGACTCCAGTGCTTCCCTGGGCAGCCTGTGCTAATGTTTAGCCACTCTTACAGTGAAGAATTTTTTCCTAATATCCAACCTAAACCTCCCCTGGTACAACCTGAGGCTGCTTCTCCTCATTCTGTTACTTGTTATCTGGGAGAAGAGACTGACTCCACCTCACTCCAACCTCCTTTCAGGTTATCTGAGAGGAGAAGGAAGAATGTTTTTCTTCAGTTATTAAAGCACTCCTGATACCATTACAGTATCCTGCAAGGTATGTACCCTAAGAAGTACTCATTGTATGGTCACTTGATTAGATTTCAAGATTTGTATTCTTTACATGCTGTGTATTGTCTAGAAAGGCATCATTTTAATGTGCATGCTTTAGCTGTTTGTGCCTTTCAACTCTGTAGTGTGCAGGGATATCAGGAAGGTAACGTTTTCTGATTACCTGCTGTCTTAACATTGTAATCTCTTAAATACTTCACTTCTGAACTATTTAAACTATGCAGACCACCCAGAAGGGCTCAGCAGACAAGAAGTTACAAACTAGTGATTTTCTCCTCCAACTCCTCATGTTACTATGTCAAGCAGTAAGAAATTAATTGGCTACTGGAAAAAGCTATGTATTTTTATTTTTCATAAAGAAAATACTAGAGGCACACAGAAACCATGTTTACACCAGTTTTCAAATAACTATCCAACTCTTGAAGAATTGTAATCCTAGTTACTCTTACTAAAGTTGGACAACTGCCAGCTCATTCAGCCGCTTCTCAGAGGATTTAGCATAAAAGCTGACCTATAGATTCCATTTGTTTCCTGATCTTACAGATCTCAGTCAAGCAAAGGCAGGAGAGCACTTAATCTTATAGAACATAAATATATGCTAGGAAAACATGCTAGGATTATCTTCAAGCAAAGCACATGATTATACATTTGGTTATATTTTTTTCTGCAACCTAAATATATAATTACAAGCACTGCTTGTCCAGGGCAAGAGCTCTCTAAGTATACCACTGCCTAAAATAAACACCTGTGTGAATGTGTTCAGCAATTAAAAGTGGAGGGCACTGCTTGATATGACTGTGTATTTATATGTGCCTGTGTTTGTTAGAAGAACTAACACAGGAGGAACAGAGCCAGTCAGTCACAGAAGGGCCAAGATGGGATGCTTAAAAGCATAGTTAAAAATAGTTAAACTATTAGGTTGAGTGCTAATTTAAAAAGTGGGGAAGCTCTGAGCAAGGTAAGTCTCTGCTTGATTCCTTCTGTGTTCAGAGAAGCAGGACTCTGTACACTGTCTTTTGCAGTACTGAATTCCCCAAGGATTTATATACAAAAGACTGGGGAAAAAAGAGTATTCAATCACAAAGATGGTTAGAGAAACATGGTCAGTCCTTACCAAATCTCTCAAAGTATTCTCATGTTTTTCAGTTCATGTAACAGTGATTCAAGAAATTAATACAATCTCTGTATTCCACACCTTTTAGATACAAAATACACATACACCTGTCTATGTCATATATAATATGCAAACCATAAACAAGTACACAAAATAGAAACAATTCTAGGCTACCATTTTTGTAACAGTTCCTCAATAGTTTTTATTTGGGGATCCTTCATTTCCAAAATTGTTCAAGACTCTGAAAGCACTTCTACCTCCAAATCTACCCCAATTGCCCTCTAGCAATAGAGCCTCCTGAGCACTTAGCCAGGGTGATGGGGAGTTTGTTATTCCAGGAGCCATATGTCCAGCCCAATTTCTTCATGGACTTCTACCCTTCTGCTGAAAGATCTAGTTTTAGGGGAAGATTTGAAGTTAGGCCTTTTTGCAGGTGCTGGATCATTCCTTCCACCACCCTGGGGACCCTACAGGAACCTGAGGAACAGTTGCTTGTATGCTGGGAGAATACAAATATCATGTGTATATATATCCCTTATTCAACACAGTGCAGCCAAGCTCCCAAGGAACACCACAGCACAAAGCACAACTACAAGCTGCCATACAAGCTAAAAGAGCCATGCAGGATTTTACTGTACTGATAAGCATCCTGGAATTTAATCTGACATCATCTGAAACCACCCAGGAAGACAAATAACTGTCTGTTTAAACACTTTAAGGCCCAAATGGGAATGAGACATAGCCTAAAGGTCTTCATCTTGAAACCTGGTGAGTCTAGTGAGTAGAACTGCCTGCAGGAACTGAAGCCCTTATTCCTTCACAACCTTGCAACTCAGTTATACAGCATGGAAACAAGGATATTCTACTTCACTTGACAGAAGCACCAGTGGCAACTAGGATGTTAGAAAAGGTGTAACATGCAGAGGCTAAAGGAAATAATCCTTCATTAGGAATTACCCTGAGTCCCCAGTATGATGGGGATTCTTTTGATAAGGCAATCATAAGGCTACATAAGAATAAATACATAGGTATCCTAGATTAGGTCAAGAAATCTGAACTGCTCACCCTCTTCTGAACAACCCAAATGACATTGGTTAAATCCACTAGCCTGAAGATGTCAAGGTTGAATAAAATATTCTTGCTGTCTCCAGCAGCACAAATACTCATCACACTCTCTCATTTCAGTGGTGTACTAGGATTAGTTTATCATTTCTAACATTCTTCAGAACAGTTCCTTAGAAAAAGGATGCAGTTGGGAATTCCAGAGAAGCAGCAAGGCCAACTAAATGAATCATTTACTGCTGGTCAGTGTGTGTATCTGCTAATTGGGAGGAAGAGCTGACTGGAACAGCATAGAGTGCAGAAAGAGAGAATTACTTGTTCCTTCTGGTCACAAATTCAGGGCTGCTGCCTGCTAATTCTGAACTCATTAGAGAAACTGAAGTAAAAGAGGGATATTGGCAGTGACCACTGCTCTTGCTAGCAATGACAGATCCGGCCATTCTGTAGCTCTTGCCCGGACCAGTCCAAAGCTGGACTAGAATCAAAAGAATCTTTCCATCTGGATTGCTCCCAAAATCAAGATGACAGAAGGGTATTTGTAATGCTTGTAGTGCTTTGCCCTGCCTTCTCTGGTTTCCAGAACAGCAATGGCTGAATGAGCTTAAAGAAACTGAGATGGTGCCAGTAACACACCACTGTCCTCTTCAAAAATGGAGTATTTTGCTATCTTAAAATTGGCACCTGGTGTTTTTTTTCATAAGAACATATGTATCTAACTGCCAGCATGAGCTTTTATTTGTTAAAACAGAAACCTCTTTAATTCTTTCCAAGGGACTCCTAAGCCCATGACAGACAACAATGCTGAACCTTATGGAATGTCCTGCAAGAAGGATACAGCAATAGTATCAGATCAAAGCAGAGATATGGCAGTAGGAACTCACAGGCATCTTCTCTTATCTCCTAGAATTCTGTTGCTTGGTTACAGTGTGAAGGTCCTGGCAGATAAAGCAGTATTTAGTAGCAATCCTTTTTTTAAAACTCATGCAACAGATGTTCAGATGAATGCACTTCAGCATCAGTCACTCCTTGAAGAATAATATTGTCATATAATGCTAATTATATCCATTATGTATGTAATCATACTATTAATATCATCATCATTAAGTATAAACTACTCAGATTTGTAATGCTTGTAAGATCTGCAATAAAAAGTTATGAAATGAGTTGTAAAAAGGGATTAGAGAAGGCTTCAAGGAGACCTTCTTGTGGCCTTCCAGTATCTGAAGGGGGCTACAAGAAAGCTGGGGAGGGGCTGTTAGGATGTCAGGTAGTGATAGGACCAGGGGGAATGGATATAAACTAGAGGAGGGCAGATTTAGATTGGACCTTAGGAAAATGTTCCTCACTGTTAGGGTGGTGAGACACTGGAACAGGTTGCCCAGAGAGGTGGTGGAAGCCTCATCCCTGGAAGCTTTTAAGGCCAGGCTGGATGGGGCTCTGGGCAACCTGGTCTAGTGAGAGGTGTCCCTGCCAGGCAGGGGGGTTGGAACTAGATGGTCCCTTCTAACTCTGACAATTCTCATCCACTGGGGACTAGTACAAATACAACATATACCTGTAAAAACAGAAATAAGAAAAGAAAGTCCTGAATTGTGTGGAGTTAATGTGTGTGTTGCTGCTGGTTGTAAAATATGATGTAGAAGTGTAAACAACATGCCTTCAGAATCTCCAAGAGAGCAAATAAAAGAGCTATAAAGGCCAAGAATGCAATGTTCTCCATTTTCATTACTGACTTGTATAGTGTGGCTCAAGTCTATTCACCATTCAGAAATCCACAGGAGAAGGTAGAAACTCTTCTCAGAGCAGATCTCTACAGAAAAATAACAAACAACAATAGAATCAGCAGTAAGCACCACTAAGGCATTTGCAGGCAGCTAGTAACTCCCTCCAGAGCTGCCCAGGTCCAGTTTGGAATGTGAGCTAACAATTGCATCTCCCTCTCTCAATTGCTTGCTGGGAAAAACCAGCTATGCTTCCCTGCAAATGTAAGTACCAAATCAGGGTAAGGTCTTTAAGCCTTAAGGCTAGGAGATCTTTGTTTTTTAAAAAGATTGTTCATTTGCTTTTCTAGGGAAAAAAAAACTTCTTTTTTTAAAAGAGAATCTCCTCTGCTATAGTTTAGAAACCAAAAGTCTGCATTTCTATAGACTGAAAATATCATGAGCTTACTGTAAACTAAATGACACAACTGTCAGCATTTTTTGTAATAAAGGCAAAGATCTCACTGACAGCAGCTACAGAAATTGAGACAAATTCTCTCAAACTTCATTTCCTGACTTACATTTCTGACTAACTTACAGACAGAGTCATGTCTTTTGCTCTATTCATGCTTTGAGCCAGCTGGACATAAGAGCAGCATCTTCCCAGAAACCATGTGGCCACATTAGCACAGTTCTGAGCCCAAGCTAATATACCCTGCTTTGCAGCCAGCCTTATTCACTCAGGCTCAGCAGGACACACATCACAGCTGCTACACCAGAGCTGGCTCAAGGCATAGGTAGAGTGAACATCTCACTGCCTGCACTTTTCCATGGTGATGTGCCCTCAAATGACCCTAGGCATTCTGTGCTCCAACAAAAGCTATTTTTAAAAAGTTGTTCTCCAAATAATTGCCCTTGAATTACATAACACAAACTGTGATGGCAATGAAGCTACAAGATCTTACAGGATATAGCAGTGTGAGTTTGTGTCAGCATAGCCAGGACAGTGTGGCACTTCAGCATGTCTATGAACCAGCTTAAAAAATCTGAACAGATCATGTAGTGTGACTTTGGGGTTGTCCTAACTGCCTAAATAGGAGTTGGACCCTGTGATCCTTGTGGGTCCCTTCCAACTGGGGATATCCTGTGATTTACTGCCTGTGGGGTTTGAAATTCTGAACCAAATTTAAGTCCAAACTAGCCACACACTGAGCTAGCTCTTTATCCACTTAGCCAGTACATCATATTCCTTGGCAGCTTAGCTTCTTTAGAGAGCACTGATGTGTGGCACTCTGTAGTGCAAACAGATCTGTATCTTGGTGCAGGAGACTGAACTGTGAGCATATCAGGATGACTATTTCAGAACAGCTCTTCCATGAAACAGCCTGCAGTGGATCATGCACAGTAGTGACCAAGAACCAAGTCCAGAGTTACTTTCTATACTGTAGGTTCCTTCACTAGTCACTCCAAAAAAGCCTGCAATTCATGGCACCAAGAATTTTAGTCTTGTAACTCAAATCAAAATGACATTTACCTACAATACTCAAGAGTACTTAAACAAAAACTATTCTTTTTTGTTTTCTGCTTTTACAGTGTCTCCTTTTCCTTAGCAGGAAGTGGTTAGTGGTTACTACCATTTAGGTACTGTCCTAACAAGATGCATTTCCTATTTAGAACTCCTAATTTGTGTAATACTTGGTTTTAAGGATATATTGTAAGTGTCATTTGAGTCAACATCCTTTAGCAGTGCAAAAGTCTGGTTTCACCTTTCCTACATAATTTATACCTGGTGTTACAGTGGTTATCCTCCCTCAAAATGTCTAACATGCACAGTAGTGCAGTGTCCCAATTTCAACTAGCAATTCTTATTCTCCTACTCCAGATCTGTGGGCTTTGGTGTTTATGGATCAATAGATTTTTAGTACTTACAGAGATGCACACACAGATAACTGAGTCAGTGTGTCCTTCTGTTGGCTGTACAACTGGACTTAGTTGTTTGACTGCTCTTCACTATTTCCTGCCTCTGTTCTGGTAGGTCTGTCCTGTTCTTTGAAGATACAGAATACATTTATGACTTCACCCACACAGTATGAACTAACATTGAAAAAGCAACATTCTAACACCTTGTAATAATATAACTGTAAGAAAACCAAATTCATATAGCATTCACCCTCAGGCTTCAGCAATATGATTTGTACTTTTTATGCTGGGTGAGAAACCTTCTGTAGGTCAGGGGCATACCCACCAAAGCAGGAACTCCAAACTGCTCTGAAGTTAGACCTCAAAAAGTCTGCTGAATTAAGACTCTGATGTTTTCCATGCAGATTGACTAATAAGTATTTTTCATTTCCTGCACTGCAAACCACTTTGGTGATTTTGAGGTGTGTAAAAAAAAAAAAAGCTTTAAACAGCACTTCAATAGCAAGCAAAGTGCAGGAGAAAACACAATTCAATAAAAATATTTCACTTTCATTAAAAGTAAGCCCTGGAAGCATTGATCAAAACCTGTAAATAAATATGAAACAGAAATAACCTTCTACTTTTACATAATTGTATGGAGGAAAACCAAACCAAACCAAGTGCCTTTTATACCAGTTTGTTTTAAACAAATACAGACAAGCCAGCTGAGATTAAATAAGAGCTTGGCCCTGAAAAATGATGAGTACTCCCAGTGACTTTGGAAGTTAAGGGCATTCAACTGCTTTCAGCCAACAGGAGTAAGATTTTACATCTTGGTATCTCAATTAACTGATGCCAAGTAATCTGAGGGCACATAAAAGATTGCCAACATTAACATTTCATAAATGAGCAAGTCAGTTTTACAGGCAGACATCCCCTTCTGATTCAGCTGGATAACAACATCATTAACCTCCTATTTGTTACCACCTGCTTTGGAAGATTGGCACCTGCCAAGTTTTCCTGTTTGTAGGACTCCATGCAGGACACTGCAGCAGTTCCCACTACTCTCTTCCCTTTATGTGCTCCAGGACATAATATTGGCAGGAGACAACTCCTCACCGGAACGAAGGAGGAAGTTGAAGCTCTGAGCCTGCTGTGTGCAAGAGGCAGCGTTTGTTACTTTTAACAGCTAAGCTCTTTCCCCCTGAAGAAAAGACAAGACAAAATGAGCATTTTCATGAGGCAGCAGGAAACAGCCGGGCCCAGAAGAGGACCCTTTCTAGTTCTGAGCACACCAGCTTTAGCTCAAAGCCATCTAATCCAGTAAGACAAAGAACAGCTCAGTGAAATCCACCCCCTCAGCTGCTGAACAGGTATATAGCGTGGATCTTCAAAGAAGTTTTTCAGGGTCTAGACAGGAACAACTTAATAGTATCTGTCCAGAAGGCTTGGGAGCCTAAGATATGTATGGCTTCTTAGCTATTTTTTAAAAAGAAGAGGAAACCAATTTCTCCTTAGTTTCTCTTTTAACTTCTCTAATCTGCTACCTCAACCCAGGAAGCAGGAGACAGAACACTCCTCTTTGCTGCATCTCCCACGCAAGACAGCATGCTCTGGGGAACGGCAGAAGTGGTGCAGTTCACACTGTATGCACATATAAGGCAGTCAAAAGAGGGTTCTCAGTAAGAACCACCCACCTTTGCCTGCCTCTGCTTTACCTCTGACTCCCCAGCCCTTCCCGGCAAAATTCCTCTTTCACAGCTGACATTCAGTGGCTGCTAGGATGCTCTCACATGCTGCTTCTCACCTTTCCCTGCTCCTGCTGTGAGAGACCTAACTCTTGAGTGTTTGTAGAAATGAAATGGAAAAGAGTGGGGAAGCAGAGGGCAGCTAACAAAACACCTAGGCAGACTAACTGCCCTGTGTTACAACTGTATTTGTGACTAGCTTAAAGCCTCCAGACTCCTGGGCACAGAACTCAGGGAACATCTAAGCCCTTCTTGAATCTCCTACTCTGCAGGACAATTGAAGTAAGACCACCTAGATTAAGGTCTCCTTCACTGAACTTCTTCCTTCCCTCCATCCTACCATACTGCATCTCACTCCATACCCTTAGACTAGACACAGTAAACAGCATAAGCACTGAGAAAATAAAGCACCCCTTACTTTACCCTGCTGTTCTCTGACTGTGCTTTATCTAACAGGGTCGCTAGGATTTCCTTACATAACCTTTAAGGAGCTTCCTTAAAAGACAGAGAGAAAGGCACAGATGCAAAGGAATCCAGCAGGTCCTTTTTTTGGCAACACCCAGGAGCTAGTTTGGCTTGTAAATTCCTAACCCAAGAATCTCAGCAAGGTAGCTGCAGGGAAACAGAAATCCTCCTCTGTAATACTATCAGCAAATTGCCTTTGTCCTGAGGCTGATTTACCTTTTGTAACCCTGGCTAGAGCCAGAAACACAAGCAGACTCTTACAGGCTTTCTTCTGCATCTCTCTGCACCTTGCAACCCTATATTATTACGTTCAGCTCTTCCACACTGTAACATTTCACTGAGGAATCTCTTCTGACATTCACAGGCAATCACCTTGTGTCACATGATCAATTTTAGTTACACTTCAAATTTAAAATAAGCCTAGGAACTACAACACCCTTCCCCTGAGACAGTCAATTCAGCAAGCAGTACAGATACATAGGCTACATATAGTGTGTGATCTATTAGCATTTTTACATACTAAATTCTTTAGTTTTTTCACTACATAGTACAAAAAGTTTTCAACCAGAGGCACTCACAGTCTAAACAGCAGAGCAGACTCAAGAACTTACACAAAGACTCTGCCTTACACTGTGCTTTTACAAAACATGTAACCTTTTAGTTAGATAAAGCAGTGCCAGAGCCTCACAAAGAAAGTGTTTAAGAGGCAATGGAGAAAGGGTGCAGGAAAGGATTGAGAAGGAATTCCAAGCATGAAGATAAAAATCAAAAGAAAATGGAAAAATGAGACAAAGCAGAAAGCCAGAATTTATTCCTGATGTGTTTCAGTGAACTTTCTTTGATTTCCTGTAATGCACATTAAATGCAGTAATGTTTATTTGCTAAAACAGAGAGTCCAAATCTCTCATCTATGAACTTCCACAATTAAAATCTGAAAACTACAGGGCCCAAAATTAAATATGCATTAACTTGCTTAAATTGCAAATGCAGCCACTGAAACTGGTTCATACACACTACAGACATAGACCTCAAACACAGTCATCTGTTTTAAATGTACAGTTTGGTTGTCACTGACCTAGTGCCACTAGGTACTCGCCCCTGACAGCATGCACACATCAATCCGTTCAAGCACTCTCAGGATTGTAAGCTGAGACCTCAGAAACCCCAAACCTCCATCCTCAAAAATGTATTTCCATCTTTATCTCATCAAGCAGTTCAATCTCCCTGGCAGACTGAGGAAAGTTGCTTTTAAGAGATAAGTTGCTGAAATGCTCCTGCCAGGAGATGAAAGACCAAGGCAAACCACTAATGCCCATGGCAAGTTTAGCCTGACAATGAGGGAAGTCTCCTTCAAAACCCATTTGGCACTAATGCACCAGAAATTCCCCATCACCCACCTGCATGCCCAGCCTCATGACAACTAGGAGACTGAGGTGACCCCAAATACTAAAGGACACCTAGGCTGGTATAAAAGCAAACAAACACACTGGTCCCTTCATCAGCAGCTCATGCCAGTCTATGATTTACACAGCTTGCTCTGACACACATCTCTGTTCGTGTAAGAGCTTTCTGTCATTTTAGCTAAGTCACTTAACTTCCTCCCATCTGTAAAGAAAGAATGATGGTATCAGTGTAACACTACAGAAACACTGCCAGTTCTGACAAGTTTTAAATACATATTCAGAATACAGAGCTTACTCTGCTTTATTCAGGCAAAACTTTTTTAAAACAACAAAAATTTTACCTAAAGACAGGAAGAGCTGGTGCAAAAATGTTATTGCCCAATACAGTGATTTAATAAATAGATTCCACTAGTTAAGACCTATTAAAAGACTGGGTTTATATATGTTTATGACACATGTACTCATATTATACAGTACAAGATCAACTAACTGTAGTTACCAGCATTTACATACAGCTTTACAAGTTAGATGTTCATTAAAAAGCTAAGCATAATTTCATCTACCTCAAAATCTTATTTTTATCTGCTAACCCCCTTAACTAACACCCCACACTAAGCAAATGATACAAACTATTATTTTAACATATCTGATAATTGACACTTGTAATCTACCAAGCATCTGTTGCACAGCTATTATCCCTGGAGTCAAAATTCAAACCTTTGCAGTTTGCCTGATGAAAAGGTAATGTGCTCCAGCATCTTTTTCTGTATTTAGAGCTAATCCAAATGTATCTGCTGTTCTTACCACAGCAGTACGCAACATTCTAAAGAAAGCCCTAAGAAAAGTAAAATTAAAAACATGAGGCTTAACAAAATAAAATGAAGCCTAGTGCTGGCCTCCCAAAGACAAATCTTGCTAACCTTACTTGATATATTTAAGACAAGTTATTTTTCTGGGAAACATAGAAACACATTAGATCACATATCTGCACATTGTTAAACACCTGATATGGTGATATATTGACATTTCTGTTTATTTTATGGAGGTTGAAGCTGAAGAAAATCAACTGTGAACTCCCTTATGATCAGTTTTTACTTAACACTTTAATTAATGACTTTGACACAAGCAGAAAGACATTTTTGGTACAACATCAAACACATAGCATACAGCAGGAAAACAAAGGAGAATTAGATTACAAAAACCAACATTAGACTAAGGAATCTAGAACACAATGTCCTGCACTTAGAAATAAATTAACAGCTTATCTCAGAAATCCTTATCAAATGGAAACAAGACAAGAGTGTTAGTCCAACCCCACAAGACAAACAGAAATCATCAGGCAAAGGACACGAAAACAGCGAGTACATTTTAAGCACCCACACAGCAAAACATCCCCCTTTCTTCCACTGAAGAAGGGCCTGGCAGTTTCGTCTGCCACGGTGCATAGAAGGGCAGCACAAGAGAGGTTTAACGGGCGGCTCAGGAGCAGCGATGGGCTGCTTGGACGGAGAGCGTAAACGGGATTCTGCCTGGCTCAAGCTGGCAAAGGAGGCCTCAGGAACGGGGAGTGACCCAGCTCCGGGGAGGTGCTGGGTCTGAGGAACACCTCACAGCTGCTGGACGCTCAGGCCGGGTCCAGGCGGCGCGGCGGCAGCAAGAGGACAGCGGCACGACCTAGCTCGCCCCGGGAACACGAAGCCCTTTTGAAACAGAGCTTGCTCCGGACTTGGACTCACCCCTCTCCGGGGACTCTCCTCCCCCTAGGCCGCTGCTCCTCTTCTCCTCTCCTCGCCACCCCCTCCTCTCGGTCCCACAGCGCCGCACCTTACCCCTAACGCGCGCCTCGGCCTCCTCCCTAGCCGAACTCAAAACCCTCACAGCCGCCACCTCCTACTGCCGCTTACAGGTGGCGGAGGCGCGCCCCCCCTGCTGGCCGAGCGGGGCTAGAGCAGGACCGCGGCAGCCTTTGGCGCCGTTTCCATTCTCTGTCGTGGGGAGGGGGCGGAGGCGGAACCGGTTACCCTCTAAGATGGCGGTGCTGGGCCTGCACGGTGCGCGCTGAGGCGAGGGGCGGGGACCAATATGGCGGCGGTTGAGGAGATGGAGGAGGATGGGAGGAAAGATGAAGCAGAGGAAGATGAGGTGGAGGTTGGTGAATGCTGCTGTCGGGACGCCGTCTTCGGACACTTCCATTCTGTGGGGCAGTGCTAGGGGAAGGGATGTGCCCTGCTTGAGGAGCGGAGCCAGTCCGGTCCAGCCCCTTTTCCCCCTTCCGGCACTGAGAGGGCTGGGGCAGGCTGTCTGCCGATTGGTAGTGGAGAGCCTGGCGCCCCCTTTCCCCTGGGTTGCTGGGATCGAGCAGCTGCTCCGGCGCCCCACTGAAGTAGGGGGTGGCTTTTCTTCTCTCGACGTATGTCTGCAGGACCTTCCCCGACCCTCGGCAGGCAGTCGGCCGTCGTGCCGCCCCTTGGAGGAGGGCAGGCCAGAGACGTGAGGAGAGGCGGGCGAGGGAGTACCGCGGTTGCTCCCGGGCTGGCGATGGAGTCGGGCAGAGAGTGACCGTGTTTCCCTGGGCCTCTTTCTACTCCCGCAGTGCTCGTGTCATAGAATCACAGGAGGGTTTGGGTTGGAAAGGACCTTTAAAGTCCCAACCCCCTACGCCGTGGGTAGGGGTGCAAACCAGCTTGCCCAGGGGCCATCCAGCCAGGCCTTGAACACTTCTAGGGATATGGCACCCACAACTTCTCCAAGTAACCTGTTCCAGTGTCGTGCTACCCTCTGAGTAAAGAATTTCTTTCTAACATCTAATCTAAATCCTCCGTCTTTCAGTTCAAAACTGTTCACCTTTGCCCTAGCACTATCTGCCCTTGTAAAAAGATCTCTCTCTTCTTTTATAATCTCCCTTTAAATATTTGAGGGCCTCAATAAGGTCTCCCTGGGGCCTCCTCCAGGCTGAACAACCTAAACTCCTCGTAGTCGGCCCTCATAAGGGAGGTGTCCTAGCTTCCGATTGTCTTCCCGGTGCTCCTCTGGACCCGCTCCAGCAGCTTCTTGTGTTTCTTATGCTGGGTACCCCAGAGCTGCCCTGCAGCACTCTAGGCAGGATCTCACAAGAGCAGAGAGAGAACTTCCTTCGACCTGCTGGTCACGCTTCTTTTGATGCAGCCAAGGATGCCGTTGGCTTTCTGTGCTTCAAAGGTGTCCTGAAAGCTTATTGTTCCAGCTGTTCTGCTTCAGGTTTTCTGGAAAATCATTGTCAGAAAGCACTCATCCAGTTTCAGTTGCTTCCTGCCATCAAACATTTGAAAGTACAAACTCTGACTCTTACATTGTTATGTGCAGTCATGGATGCTTAGTAGATGATGATTTTTGAAATCTCTTCCCTGAATAACAGATTTTTCAAGGTGGCTCATGTTCTATTTTTTGCATTTTCTTCCCCCAAAACTGTATGGGATTTAAAACAGGAATTGATTTCTAAACAATATGTTAAATAGAAGCCCCTATTTCAAGCCATATGTTGCCTAACTTAACCTCTTGCTATGGTGTTTTATTTAGGTAAGTACTAAAGCGTTTTAAAAAAAGTCGTAAATCATTTACCCACATTGATCCTAATTTTTCATTGGTGAAAAAATAGTTTCCTTTCTAGGTAAGAAGAAAAGGCCAGGAAATTGAGGTGTGAAACAAGTGGCTAATGGAGTAGGGTCACTGCATTTCCCTGGGTACTGCAGTATCTGTCTGCAGTTTTCTCTGGACCAAATGCAGAAAAAGTCAGATTTGGAGTCTGTTTATTCTGAAGGTGTGGGTCTTTGTATGCTGTTGGTTTTGGTTTGGGTTGTTTGAGGGGAGGAGGAGACTTGCCTTTTTTTTTTTTCCTCCTGAGTTCAGGTCTGTATCAATTACATATGTACATTATAAACTTTCCTTGCAGGAGCAACTGGTCATGGTGGAATTATCAGGAATTATTGATTCAGACTTCTTAGAAAAGTGTGAAAACAAATGCAAGATTTTGGTGAGTGATTACAGCACAATAGGAAAGGGGTAAGTCAGTCTGCATGTGAACAAGGGACTTAGGCTGTTTCTGAGTTACTTGAAGTCAGTAATATTTAGATCAAATCTTTGATAGTGAATTACATGCACTGTTCTGGTCATGTTTAGCTGCGTGTTGTGGGCTCTATTTCAGAAATGGCATATGATCTTTGAATATATTATTATGTAAATAAAAGGAAATATTTCAGGAGTATTTAAAAGCTAGGACCATTTTCCCCTCTGATTTTGAGCTCTAACTTCTTTTATTTTAATGATGTATTTTACACATTTAAAATAAAAAATTGTTAAGCACACTTCTTCAAATAACTTGAATGCAGCTGGCAGGGAAAGCCAAAATCTGAGCTGCACTGTATTTACAGTGGTGGTTTTTGCAGATACTGCCTGCCAAGTCCAGATGTTGTAAATGTCAAGGATTACTGGTTAGTAAGCATTTGGTAAACAGTTCTGGGTGCTGTTTACTTCACTGTGAGGTTATTGTAAGAATCTGACTTACCTGTCCTTTTTGGTTTTAGGTGTTTAATCACTTTCTCTGTATGAGGTAGATTTTATTTGCACTTGAAGGCCTAGTTGGAGTATGAGAGCTGTCTTGGTAGTACAAGTACTACTGATCTGCAAATACTTGATGAGCAGACCTTTGTTACGGACTGAAAAGATCTGTCTCAGATTCTGCCACTGATCAGAACATAGGAGAGCTGCTAAAGTCAATTCTGAAAGTCTCAAAGGTAGAAATACAATCAAAATTCATAATTTATCCATCACTGGATATACTTTTAAAAGCAGATTTACTTCCTAAGTTGCTTGAAATGTATGAGACAGATGATTTGTTACTGGTGGCTGAATGGCTACATGTTCTTCAGTAGTGTTACTGGGATTCTTTGCAATTTCCAGATACTCTTGTAATGTTACTAGAAAAACTCTTAAGTATGCTGGATCCTACTTGTATCCAAGTGTGCCATAACTTACTCCACAGAGTAAACATTCCTTGAGATTTTTTTGTAGGAGACAACTTTGAGTCAAGGATCTGCTTTGGGTTATTCTGTTTAGTGAGTTTTCTGTGATGCTGGTCACATAAGGGGAAGACAGTCTCAATTTTTGCGTAGTCTAAGAAGGAATGCAAATCAGCCAGAGAAATAAAGTTCTGAGTATTAAAAACCTTACTGCTCTTTCCTATTACTGAGGTATTCCTTTTTATTAATTTCCTGCAGTAAAAAAACCAAACTCAACTCTAATATAAAGAGAATCACAGAGCTTAAATCTTCCTGATCTTAGATACCTCTGGGCTTTGTGCTTTTCTGCCTTCTCTGGTCTTGTAGCAAGAATTTTGCCTGGGCTAATAGAGACCTGACATCTGAGTAACTATGTCCCTCTTTTTGTAGGGAATAGAAACAGAGAGGCCCATTTTACAAGTGGACAGATATGTATTTGCAGGAGAATATGAAGGTAGGAAAAATGATGTGGATTCAACTCTCCAAAGAACTTTCTTAATGTTATTGTGAGGTGCTGAAGTTCTGGGTGGTGTTTGTGTAACACCATACAGAGCAGCACCAGCCTGAGTTGGCTGCCAAATTAGCCATGCATCCATGTTACTTACTGGAATGCATGCCTGGAAGCTGGCTGTGGGGTGCACCTGCTGGTATTTCTGCAGGGAAATATGCAGGACACAAAATACCTTAAAGTACATGCTTGTTATCTCCTGTATAAGTAGGATTGACCAGTTGTGCAATCTGTAGCTGTCCCATTTGCCTTACTGTAACAACACTGATCTGGAGTCCTTGCTTGTAGTGCCTGCCAATGCCTGGGATGCTTCTCTCTGTTCCTGGCAGTGTGGTTACCAGTGCTGGGCCTTTGCAAGGGGCTGGAAGTCAAAATTTTCCCAGAACTGTTCCAGTGGATGCTGGATTCCAGATCTTGCTGATCTTAGATACTTCAGTTTGTTCCATTTTTCTGTCTTTTCTCCTCAGCTGATAGAAATTAGTCTCTTAAGTCTTTCTCTTTGTTTTCCATAGATACCTTGGGAACCTGTGTGGTCTTTGAAGAAAACACAGAGCATGGTAATTTTTGTGATTTGATGTCCTCTTTGTTCTGGTAGTCTGGGAGATGAAAAATGTTTCTTTTGTTTCAGTTGATAGTGGAATTCACTATAGCAATTGGGCTTTGGGTATTGTTTTTTCTTCTCTCTTCATAGTAGATGCAGAAGGCAACAAAAAAATACAGCTCAAGTACAAGTGTCACACCATGAAGAAGCTGAACATGACACGGACACTTCTGACAGAGAAGAAGGAAGGAGAAGAGAATGTTGGTTAGTGCCTCTGTTCTTATGCCTGGGGACATGGATGGATTATATTTGGGAGTGTCAGCCTTGACCAGGTGTTTGATTCAAGAGCATGCAGGAACCTACAGGCAACAAATGTGTAGATTTAACTTCAAAACAAGATATAAAAGAGAGATTCCTTCTGGCCAGTGCTATCTCTGGAAGCGGCTGGCAGGAGATTCCTTCTAGAAGAGTGTGAGAGCAGGGCAAACATGCTCATGTTCCCTGGTATGTCTTTCTGTCACCTAGAGGTCTTGGTACTCGTTCTGAAATCTGAGCTGCTGTTTAGTAGTTCTTGATTTTTTTAAATTCCATTAACTTTTCTAATGGCTTTTTGAGTCTCTAGCTGTTGAAAATCTGTTAATATCCTTAGCAAGAAGTTCCATGTTGTATGGACTACAACTGAATTGTTCTTGCTGAATGGACAGTTAACTGTGAATGAATTTAGCTTCCTTACAAAGACACACCTAGCAGACAGCTCATGCTGATTTTCATTCTGTAGGCAGAACTCAGTGCTTTTAGCTTGGCTTTATGTCAGTGGTGGTTTTTTGTTTGGAAGTCACTGCTTTTACATGGTCTGGTACTAACTGTTCTACTATATATAGTAGTATTACTCAGCAGTATCCTATTGCTTTTAGTTGCTTTTTCACTCAAATCAGTGTTGCTGCTTCATATTTTAAGAATATGTAGCCATTTTACATTTCAGTATGGGCAGCCAGTTGGACATTGGTCACAGAAGGTGTCACATGAAGTGTCAGCTAGAATCTGACCAGGCACCAGCATTCTTATCAACACCATGTACCATTTTTTCTCTCCATACAATGAAGTACGTAATATTAAACAAATTATTTTTGAAGTATGATAGACCAGAGGATATGTTGCTTAATACAAAGGCCATGTTTGTTCTGAAGGAGCAATAGTGATGAAACCCACTTTTCTGTACCCTGACAGAAGGTTAAAGTTGTGCATACAAAGTAACTACAACATACACTGCCTAAAAGTAGAAGTAGGAGGGGAACCCCAGTTATATTTGGAGTTTGTTGATAGGTGTTGTAAGAGCTTGATAAACTTGAGTTCTGGAGATGACACAAATTCTTACACTCTGATGTCAGTTCTTATCATATTGCCAGATACTCCCAAGATTTGCATTCACAATCACACAGAATCTCCAGGGTTGAAAGGGACCCATTAGGATCATCTAGTCCAACTCATTCCAAGGTTTAGATGAACAAACACCTTATTCTTTTTATTGCACTGGTAAAGGGTTTCCTCAGCATTTTGATTTATATTTAAGTTATTTTAAGAGTTTAAGGGTTGTCTCTGACACCTAGATGCAAGAGGAGCTGCTGTACTAGATCAGACCAGAAGTGTTTTAGTCCTGTGTTGTATTTCTGACTATGAATGGTAATAAATGGACATATACATGAGTAATCCTTTCCTTTGGCTATCCTTCCAATGTCAGCAGTTCCTGAGTATCCTGACAAGAGGTTTCACCTGGACTGCTGTGTCTTTAGTCCATAAAGGCTCTGTCATCCTCACTTCCTTTTGCCCCCTGCCACTTGTTGTGGCAGTTTGTTTTCAATCACATTTCTGTTTCATGGCAAAAGTGCAACTTTAGTGGAGGTTTTCTGGATTGATTGTTTGCTTTTGTGGTTGTTACAAATGTGTGATCTGGTGGTTCCAATGAGTGTGAGTTACTTACTGTGTCAATGGAATTAGGAGACAAGTCAATCCCTACTTGTTTAAGCATCTACCCACTCTGAACCTGTCTCCTCAAGTAGAATTCTAGTTTCTGCCTTTTTTTTGTTGCTATTTTTGTGGGCTTTTGTTTTTATTGTTTGTTTATGTCTGGTTTTGGGGTTTTTTAAAGTCTCTTCCCCTCTACAGCTAACTTAACTCTCACCAATTCTTGTTTCTTTGCTAGATTTTTACAGTGTTGGTTGGACAGGCCACAGTGCTTGTGACATGGACATAATGTAGTTTATCTTGACATTGCTTTCTTAGTAATTAAATTAATCCCTTGTGACTGCTCTCTAGAGACTGAGCTGGTGACATCAAGGAGCTGTGCACAATGCCTCCAGTAGCTGGATAAAACCTGTAGCTATATATTTGGGATAAGTTGGTTTAACCTCTGTGTGTTGTTGTTAATTTGTCAACAGTCAAGTTCCTTCTCATTTTAAGATGGTCTTTATCAAATGCATGTTATTTTTAGCCTTGTTTTTCAAGGAAAATGAATGGTTTAAGCCCATGCTGAGACTTGTCACAAAAATGAGTGTTGGTCCAAATTCTTAAAAGACATCTTTCTATCCTGAGTGATTCTTTTATGTAAATGTTGGTCAGGCTCAGCCTTAGTAACCCTGAACTTAAACTAGGGAAAAACTGCTGTTAACTCAACTTCTTTTGTCACTGATAACAATTTTCCTTCTTTGCATCAGGTGGAGTGGAGTGGTTACAGATCAAAGACAGAGATTTTTCCTACAGCAGGCCGAATATGATTTGCAGCTTTCTGCGTGAAAAGGAAGATTCTGAGGAGTCAGCTCAGGCCCAAGGCAAACTGGCTGAAGAGTCAGAGGGAGAGGTGGGTGGTGAAGGAAATTCTGACATGAATTGTGATCTGGAGAAGCGGCACAGCCTGGAAATAGATGCTTCTGTTCCCCTCCCTGACAGCCCTGCTTCTGGGGCAGAGGATTCTCCTTCTGCAAGTGCTGCCTTAAATGATGCCCCTCCATGATACCAGTTCTGATCTCATCAGGATTTCTTCATGCAGTTAATCATAAATGCCAACTCTTATAGGCCATGGCATGATTTCCAGTTCATCTGAGCAGTTAGTAGTGGAAAAAAGGACATTGTGTTCTTGTGCATTGCTTTTATGTTTGGATTATAGTGGGGAGGCCTTAAGTGGTTTTGTTTGGGTTTTTTGTAATGCTGATTGGAAATGTGTTTATCTCTACCTCAAAACTGAAGAAAAGGAGATGGGTACAGAATTTTAAAAACCCTGCCTTAGAAAAATGTTGAGGTATTGTACAGTCTGGAACATTTTGTATAGAAAAAAAAATAAAGTCCTGAATTTTTCCAGTATAGCTTCACCTGTGTGTGATGTTCAGCTGCATGCAATGTTCTTGTGCAGCAGTTATTGAAAGAAAACTTCAAGTAGCTGTTGCTTTTGTTACTAGTTTGATTACTCATCAAATTGGTTAGTTTGGATTTTCTTGGGCATCATTTGCCACTTGATGGATCTTAGAAATGACTTTAGGAGGTCTCAGGCCAAGTTGCTCAGGGCCTTGTCCATTCAAGTCTTGAAAACCCCTGCAGACTAGTCAGCAGCTGAGATCTAGGTCTTAATGAGGCATCTGTCACTCTTCCTTTCACTGTTTTCTATATAATAAAATGTGTGTGATATGAAAAGAAATACATAACTTTTTATTTACCCCAATAACTTCTTGGCTCCGATCTTCTCCTCTTGGTATTTTTCTGAAGCTTTTTATGCCTAAGATCCTCTACCTGTACCTCAGGGGTTCTCAAACTGATCCATGTGACCATTGTTTTATGAGGAGGTGCTGAAGGAACTGGGGTTGTTTAGTCTGTAGACAAGGAGGCTCAGGGGAGACTTTCTCATTCTCAACAACTATCTGAAAGGTAATTGTAGTGGGGTTGGAGTCAGTCTCTTCTCCCGGGTGACTAGTGATTGGACTAGGGAAGATGGCTTCAAGTTGTGCCAGGGGAGGTTCGTACTGGATATTGGGAAGAATTTCTTCACCACGAAGGTTATCAGGCATTGGCCCAGGCTGCCCAGGGAGGTGGTGGAATACCATCCCTGGAAGAGTTCATAAAACATAGATACCGTACTTGGGGCCGTGGTTTAGTGGCGAGCGTGGCAGTGTTGCGTGGACGGTTGGACTCGATGATCTCAGAGATCTTTCCCAACCATAATGATTCTGTGTTTCTTAGCATGGAGTCGTCACTGAAGTAGAGGAAGGCAGCGTACCGGGGCAGAACGCGTGTTGGACTCCAGAGGAAGGGAGGCGGGCAGGCAGGGAGAACGCGCTCAGCGGCCGGCCCCGCCCCGCCCGCTTGCCGGCGCTGGCCTTGTGCCGCCCCTTTCTGAGGCGGATGTGAGGTACCGGATGGTGCTGCCTGGTGGTGGCAAGCGACACACACGTGAGGCGGATCGGGAGCGATGGAGCCGCTGGAGCGGGTGGTGTGAGTGTGTGGGGGAAGCCGGGACCGGGACCGTGCGGGGCAGCGCTGCGCGGCACCGCGGGTGGCTGTGGGCCGTGGCTGGTGCACGGGGGAGAGGTGCAGGGCGAGGCCCTCAGGGAGGAAAGGGCTATGGAAAGCATGCGGGAAGAAGGAAGACCGAGCGCTGCCGTCTTTTTATTGGCTTATAGAATCATTAAGGTTGGAAGAGACCTCTAAGACCATCAAGTCCAACAGTCACCCTATCACCACCATGCCACTAAACCATCTCACTCAAGTACCTCATCTATACATTTTCCTGAAGCCCTCCAGGGATGGTGACTCCACCGCTGCTCTGGGCAGCCTGGGCCAATGCCTGACAACTCTTTTCAGGGAAGAATTTTTTCCTAATATCCAATCTGAGCCTTCCCTGGTGCAACTCGAGGCCATTTCCTCATGTCCTCTCACTGGTAACCCGGGAGAAAAGACNCTATCACTAGTTAGCTGGGAGAAGAGACTGACCCCCCCGTCGCTACAACCTCCTTTCAGGGAGTTGTACAGAGAGATAAGGCCTCCCCTTAGCTTTCTCCAGACTAAAAGAACTTGCCACTATTGGTTACTCCGCCCTTTACTCAGTGGTTAACCTCAGGGAACTATGGTGACCAGCTGGCCTTGAATTAGTGCTTTTCTGTACTCTTGAAAGAACTGTTCTCATCTCTAGCTGGAGCTACCTGTGTGGGGTTTTTTGTTTGTTTTAGAAAGAAAAGAAAAGATAATACTTCACAGAGAGGATACTAAAAACTTTACATTCATCTAGTGCAGAAATGTAGTTCTTAAGCAATGAAAGTAGTAGCTGATATAAGCTCTGTGCCCCTGCTAAAGCTAATGTATGTCACCTGATTAATGCACACTACTGAGCTCTGCTCCCTGGCACAGGTATGCTGTACTTGAGCTTTTTGTTCTGATGCTGTTGAAGGTGTTTGAGGAACTTTTTCTTCCCATATGGGAATCTGACTGTGGGAGGGAACTGGTGTGAGGGGAAACTTTTAGCCTGTCAGTAATCTGTGGGAATTCTAGTATAGTTTAAGATCTAAATTAGCAGAAACTGAAAAGCCCAAGACTGTAAAATTACCTTTGCTAGCTTGGGGGATGGAGAGGAGTGGCAGTCAAACACATTTATCTGAGTCTGGGCTTTTAGCATGGGTTGTAATTCTGCTGATTGGGTTTAGTTTGAGTAACTGAGGCATGTTCCTTGAACACAGCTTGTTCCAATTCTTCTTTTATTATTTTCTGCAGTGCCAGATGCTGTTACTAATATTATTGTTTTACTGCTAATTTCTTGTTACAGAAAGCCTAAAACTAAGAGAGCAAAAAGGTTTCTTGAGAAGAGAGAACCCAAACTTAAAGAAAATACAAAAAATGCTATGCTTATAAAAGGAGGAAATGCAAATTTAACAGTGACTGAAGTGCTTAAAGACATTGTAAGTTGTTGGACATGTGTGCAACCTTGAATTATACACTCTTGTGCTACACTGAGGGTACCTTCCTTCCTTTTTTCTTACAATTCTTACAGATCCTGCCTTTTAGAGTGGTTTCCACAATTGCTTTATTTCATATCATCATAGAAGTTGTTGGGTTGTAGAAAAAGCAGTGCTGTACCCTTAAATCAGAGTTAACGTGTTTAACTTTGTCTTTTTCAGTATGCTGTGAAGAAACCATTTGCTGTACTGTACAAGAAGTAAGTGGACTCACTTTGAATCTTCTGGCAATACAGCTTTGGGTAATTTCAAAGCATGACTAGAGAAGCTGGCTAGTGTGAGGGCTTGAACAGTGGAGAGGGTTGCAGAAGGTGGCTGGGATTCATTGGGAATTTCAGTAAATTTCAGCTGGAAACCAGCTACTGTGTGATTAGGGTTGGTGCTGAGCCTAGTTCTGTGCCAAGTGTTAAGCAGCAGGGTTAGCAAACTGGAACAGCTGGCTTCTCTGATCTGTGTGAGCAGCTAGGCAGGGTCTCTCTTGGGTGGGTAGGCTGCAGTTCTTGCATCTGAATCCTTACACATTTGAGTTCCAGAGTATAAAGGTAGATGTCTTGCTCAAAATGGGAGCCCAGTGTCTGTGTGAATGTAGTGCAGAGATTAACAAGCAAAAGGCAGTTGTTTATGAAGTGTCACTAATGGTGCTCTGGAAGTCAGACCCCAGGAGACAGGAGACCTGGAGGAAAGTACTTACAATGCGCATGGAGGCACTAAGGCACTCCTGGCAGTATTAATATGGTTTGTGGTTTGAACTAAAACTCAGCCTCTACTGATGGAATTTCCAATAGAATGCAGAATTTTAATGGTACCAGAGAACTATTTAGAAGTGCTTAGAATCACAGAATTGTTTTGTTTGAAAGAAACCTTTAAGATCAAGTCCAACTTAAGCCAGCACTCCCAAATCACAGGCTTATCTTATCTGGGCCTGTCCTTTTTATACATTTTGTTTTCTTATGTTTGTTTATTTTTTTCCTCCTCTCAGGAAAAATATTACCAGGCCTTTTGAGGATCAAACATCATTGGTAAGTATAAACTTTGTCCTCTCTTGTAACATTTTAGAGCCTCAAAGTAATGAGAAACTTTATTGGAGCATAATTTGCTATTACTCTTTGAAGAACTAGATGAAAAACAAAGTTTGTAGGGAGTTTGGATAAGTTGAAGGTAAGGCTATGTTTAGATTTATGCTATCAGGCATAATTGTTCTCTGGCTGCAAGACAAAGTTGTCGTGTTGTGAGATCTTCAGACGTATGTCTATAAACTGACAGGTAAATGTAGGAGTCTGTAATGCTATGAGAAGTAACAGTGCTTGATATGAAAGGAAGAAGAAAGTGGTTTATTTTGATTTTCTGAAAGTCATTTCCCTAAAGTGCCATAGCTTATGAATAACTCATTTTCAGTGTGGTGAACTCAGAGGTAAAACAGTTAAATGGATGGGTCATAGCTTTCTGTGACTTTGACCTGCAGAGGGGTTGCCAAAGTGGCTCTTCAGAGGCTTGCAGGGTATTTTGGAAGGGGGTGTGTGTTTGGAAATACATTTGGTAGTATGGCCCTCTCTGGATTTGGTGTTGATCAGTGCTTTAAGGTCAAGATAATTTCTGAGGATGAAAGCAAAAAATAAGAGGGGCTACTCCTGAGGTTGTATCTCCTGCATCTGCATTTCAGTGGAAGCATTACTTTAACTGTGGAGATATGTCTGTCATGGAAGCAGGATATGTGTTTCCCTCAACACAATGAGAGTGAGTGGTGAACAGCTGTGGTTTTGCAATGAAGAGAAAAATGAATTACCCCTGATAAGGTCTTTGGTTCCCAGTAGCTTTTGGTAGTGTTTGCTCCCTGCCACTGCTGCCTCTCATAGGGAACTAAGGGTCAGCTTTCCAGTGCCTGAGGCAGGTGTTGAAATAACTCACTGAAAACACACACTGTTGATGCTCAGGATGAGGAGCTGCCTTGAGAAACAGCAGTGCATAAAAAGGCTTTGGGGTTGGACATCCTCAGAAAGACTTGCTGTAATTGCTGGACAGAATAACATCATAGGTTCTCTGCCTACTCCACATGGAGAAAAGCTCTCTATGGGAGTCATCACTGGCTTGGTTTTAAGGAGTGTTTTAGTCTTAAATAATAAGCTGATGTGAAGTTGCTTTATCATAGGACTCTCATGCCCAGGTATGAGAACATTAGGCATTTGCAGGTGTTCCTGGGCTTGCTGTTAAGGGAATTAACTGGTTGGTCAGAAGCTGTTAGGCAAAGCTGCATAAAGCTTAGCTGGGTAACTAAAATGAGGCATTACAACTGCAGCCAACTTGCAGATACTTACTCTTCAGGCAGGAAGAAGTGGTTGAAGGTATCTTATGTGAAAAGATACAATGTGGAATTATTAAAAAGGCATTAGAGAGCAAATGACAAGAAAAAATTGCCTGACTTGATCTTTAGGACTGCAATGGGAAATAAAAAACCCTAAATGGTTATTTGAACTTATAACCCAGCTGCCAGTTTTAGCTTATGTGGGCCTGGACATGCTTAAAACTCTTCTGGTAAGTGCAGTTGCTCTTCTCAAGCAGCAGCTCCTAAATTCATTTGTTTGTGACCTGGAGCTGATGAGTTTTGCTCTTTTCCTCAATTGCAGGAATTCTTTTCCAAGAAATCAGATTGTTCTCTGTTTCTCTTTGGCTCTCATAACAAGAAGCGACCCAACAACCTGGTGATAGGTAAGATATCTGACTTGGGGTTGATCTGGCTGAAAGGTCTAGTTTCCAAAGAATATTTAACTAGCTGGATTTTCTTGTTTCTTTTCTTTGGCTCTGGCAGGTCGCATGTTTGACTATCATGTCCTAGACATGATTGAGTTAGGCATTGAGAAGTTCGTATCCCTGAAAGATCTCAAGGTAAGGCCTCACAGATTCAGTGTTTCAGTGACATCTGCTGGTGGATTTTTTTGGTGCATTGCTTTTTGCTGTGCTTTGAAGTGAGGACAAGAATTGTTTTCAAAAGCATGTCGTGCAGGATGTAAGGATTAGTAATTTGTCTACCCCCTAGTGTTATTTTACTTTGGTTGTTTTAAGCAAGCTTGCAACTTTATTTCCAAATTTTTTCTTTAGACTTGGTTTATTCCTAGTGTTTTCCTTTTAAATTAGTTAGTTTACAAAATTCCTTGGTTCTGCTCATGGTAGCTTCCTAAATAAACTGGCATAGGCTTTGAAAACTTAAATCCACGTTCATGAGTGATGACCAAAGAGGATCAGTCTGACTGAGATGATTCTGAAACTTTAGCTTTCAGGAGCACATAAATGCCAGTTTTCAGGGAACTGTACTTAAATCAGATAGGGAGCTAACATCTCTGTTATTCAAACACAGAGAAAATTCACCTTTCGTGGTCATGTTAGGCTCATTGTTGCAAGACTAAAACATCTTTATGTGTACACTTCTGCTTCAAGCAGTTCATAGACAGCACAACCACATAATTATTCTTATCACAGAGTATGTGAATTGCCTGGACAGTCTAGAGAGATAGTGAAGAAGTTGCAGTTTGTGAAGGGGGAAGGCTCCCTTGAAGTCAGCTTACTGTTTATTTTCATAACATTCTTTATAGCAGGGAAGTTACAGCTCAGTAAATGTATTTGTTGTCAGAATTAATAGTAGGTGATTGACTAAGCTATTCTTTTAGCCTTCATTATGTACTCTCCAGTGTCAGAAGTACAACAGACTCATTTGCCTCTAATTTTAGTTTGCTTGGTAATAGTTGGAGTCAGATTCACTCCTTTTTATGAGAAGGTCTTGTCTTGTCTGTTTGATAGTAAAGAATCTCTTTTTCAGTCCAGCACAAAGGACAATCACAGAATCACAGAATGTCCTGGGTTGGAAGGGACCCACTGTCTATGCACAGGACAAGCCCAAAGTCACCCCATGTGTCTAAGAGCAGTGTCCAAATGCTTCTGGAATTCCATGAGAGTTGGTGCCATGACTGCCTCCCTGGGGAGCCTGTTCCACTGCTCCACCACTCTCTGGGTAAAGAAGCTTCTCCTAGTAGCCAACCTAAACCCGGCCTAGCACAGCTTCATGCCGTTCCCTCGGGTCCTGTCGCTGGTCACCAGAGAGAAGAGATCAGCTCCTGCCCCTCCACTTCCCCTCTGAGGAAGCTGTAGACAGCAATGAGGCCTCCCCTTGACCTCCTCTTCCCCAGGCTGAGCAAGCCAAGTGACTTCAAGTGCTGCTCATACTTCTTCCCCTCTAGACCCTGAATACAAGTCACCCTTTTAAAGACAGAGTTCTTTCATGCACATACAGTGATGTTCAGTGGAAACAAAGTGTGCCTATTCTGTCCATACTGATGATGTTTCATTCAATGCTGAGTGCCTAACCAGCTATTAAGTCAATGATATGTTCCCTGACACAGTCTGTATTTTTCTTCTGTTTTAAAATTCTTATTCTGCAGAACAGTAAATGTCCTGAAGGAACAAAACCTATGTTGATATTTGCTGGTGATGTGTTTGATGTCAATGAAGAATACAGAAGACTGAAGAGCCTTCTTATTGGTCAGTATTTTGATTGTTTGAGCAGTAGGGATGTTTTTGGTTGCAAAGAGATCAGATGAGTATAACTAAGCTTTTGTTTTTATAATGAAAGCTTTTTCTGTTGGAAATTTGACCAATTCTAACAAAAGTGTCATTGGTTAGAGTACTTGGAAAGAACATGTGCAGTAAAGATCAGCTGTAGATAATAGCTGTGTCATAACTTCAAGCAGGCTTGGAGCTTAGTAAACAAACTGGCATCAAGTCTTTTACTATCTCAGGGTTGGAAGCCCTGGAGGATAAAACATATCATGGGTTTTTTTAATAGGGAACTACAAAAAGTAATTATCCTCTTCTTAGGGCAGCCTTTGAGGTCATATGATAGTGTATCTCTTCATGCTTCAAAAGTGTGGCTTGCTTGGTTTGGTAGCATTAGACCTAGTAAGTGGCATGGTGTGGGTTTTTTAATAGGGTTCCTAAAAGTAGATTATTTTTTTGTAAGCTGTAGTAAAATACTGAAGCTGGCCCAGTAAGAACAGTCTTGTTCTTTCAGGTCCATTCTTGGGATCATAATATTATAGCTTTGCAAGATCTCCTTGTCATATAAAATAGACATTGGATGGGCTCTTTTTCCTGGGCAAACAGGTCAATGATTGCTCTTTGGAAACAGACCTTAACCTTATCTTTTTTTTACCCTATTCCTTAAAGCAAGATGTTTCATATGGAATGAGGCTGAAAAGGGAGCAGGAGAGGAGAAGATTTACATCCTCTCAGTACAGCTGGCTGGTTCTTGGGCATAGATGAAAGGCTAATAACTGTGCCTATAAACCTTTCGGGGTGGGTGATTGTTGAATGTGGAGATAAATGAGTTTTAATACTGCATGTTTGTATCCCTCTAAAGGAGTATTTACACTGCAGGAAGGAGATGCATTATCTCCTGAAGTGCATCTTGTTCTGGCATCTGTACAGTGTTGCACTCATGCACTGCATAATCAAAGAGCTTGATACCTTAAATGGAAGGCATGCATCTTTAGAGAGCTGCCAAATAACTGATGAGCCTTTCCTGTTGCATTGCTTTTGATGTTCATCTGTCCTTCTCCTCTCAGTTGTTATTTATTTACCTTCAATGACTCAACTGACACCCCATCTTTCCTCTTGAGTGCACTCTGAGTACTCCAGGTCTTAATGTTCCACTGACTTCTATGAAATACCTAGACAAAAAACGGTAGACAAAGGAAAAGAGTAAGGAGTGGAAAGGCTTGAAGATATCACTAACCAATTAAAATCATTTGGTTAATTTGGTTTGCTTCAGAACTGCCCTGAACTGAACTGCTAGGTAAGGACTGATTCCCTCTTTCTTCAGAAGACAGTGCTTTTAAGCTGCCACTGTGTTGCTAAAAAGGATAGAAAAATGTCTTTATAACAACAGCAGCAAATATTTTGTTACTGTAGCAGTCTTGTTGGGCTCCCACGGGGAATATCAGATGGCTAACAGCTTCTTGTTGTCAAAGCAATGTGATGCCAGGGATGCTGTGGACAACCAAGCTTTCAGTGGCTTTTGTGGTATCAGAAGGGTTTATGCATGTTTGGAATATCATCTTACAGCAGTTTCTTTGTAGAATTAAAAGCAAGGCTGAATGACTGTCTTCATGGTAACCAAACCCTGTAGTCTGCTTAAATTGTGAAATGGAAGAAATTATTTAGCAGAACTAAATGGCAGCTGCCTTTTTTGCTTTGGTCTGTAGAGACCAGGAAGACATCCTGTTCTTTCTCTTTTGGGCTTGTTGTCTGGGGATGTGGTAGTGTAGGAATTCATTTATGGTGGAAGTCCTTGGAATACAGTTCATGAAATTCTAATAACTTTTTATGCTTGTACTTATAAAATGTTTCATCTCAGAACACTGCCTGCTTGCTAGTTCTGTTGTTGCACACCCATTGCATCCCAAAAATGCCTAGGTGCTAGGTGCTACACGACCTGTTAATACACTTTCTAAATGTTGGTTTCCAGGAGATCTCTACAGTTACAGGTTGACTATCAGCTTGTTCTTCATGCAGCCTTCCTCACACAGATGTTTTTGAGTGTTTCAAAAGATTTGTGGGTGCCTTCTGGCCAAGAAGGAGGGTGGCTGGGAAATGTCTGGAATAGAGTTTGAACTCCACTCCTGTAACTGTAGCTGCTTAGGCTGCAGTGTTACCAGCTGCTGGATGCAGAGTGATACAGAAAGTACCATATAGACTCCTGTCCCAAAATAATTAAGAAATTTAATCTGGAAATGGAAAGGTCCTATGAAGCTCTTTGCAGGAAAACCTAAGTTATGGAAACATGTTGTGGACAAGGAGAAGAAAGAAGCAGGGATTGGAAGGAAAGGAGAAAGTAGGTCTCTAGTCCAACCAAAGCAAGAGTTGGAAATTAAGAGTACATTAAAACCAACTCTCTAGGTAAACTGAAATGCAAGGTTTCTGCAGCTGTTCAGCATTGCCAGGAAACAGAAATCCCTGACCACCTGCATTTGTTGGAAGAGATCATCCTGTGGGTAAAAATATGTATGGTGCCACAGGAAAATACGAGGGGGAGATGTTGCCAATAAAACCACTGTAAGTGAAAGCTTGTGTACCCACAGAGAACTAGCCAAAGGGAGAAGAGATGCCAGAAGGGAACAAAATATTTTATTTGCAACTTTTCCTCTAACTACAAGCTCAACCCACAAGAGGAGGAGAGAGAGTATTTAATTGACCAAGGAAATTTCCTGGCTAGACTCCAGCTCCTATCTGCCAGAAGGACTTTGTTTTGGATGTCACTCCAGTGCTGATCCTCTTAAAAATGGTAGTGGAGGAAAAGAACAAGTAGCTGGGGGATCTGAAAATGGGACAGAAAGGAAAAGACAGATGTGTTTTTCATCTGTTAGCAGTTCTCCTATGTTTCAGGATTGCCCTGTCGTGTTTATTAGCACACCTTGTTCCCTCAGTCAAGGTCACATTCTTTCCCCACCCTCTGCCTATGTTGGACAGATTGCTGGGCTTACTGCAAGCTCTAGAACTGCACAGGATGGTTTTTTTTCATAGCCTGGTGTTGGAACCCCTCTAGAGGCAGCTCACTTTGTATTTAACCTGTATTTCAGTGTTCTCTTTGCAGGTGAGGCAAGTATTTCAAGTGCCTTATTTGTATAGGTGTGTTGCATTTTAAACAGAGTAAACATAAACAGTGATGATGAACTGAACTCAACTGCTTTACCTAGGGGATGTAGGGGAATTATGAAAGAAACAATGTATCTGAACATTTTCAGATACTCGGAGAAAATACAGATAAGAGTAGACAAGATACAGTTTTGATCTGTTTTGTACTGGGTTTAATCCTTCTTTGTACTCTTCCAGATCTAGCTCTGATTAAGAACCTTAAAATACCAGTTTTCTGAATGGTGTCTTTAAACAGATACCTAAACTAATGGCTTCTCTGTGTTGATCTAGGTTTAGCTGAGCATGAACTGGCCTAAACACAAAATAAGATAGGTATACATTGCATTTTTCTGACTTTAGAGCTGAATGTTTAGAAGAATAGACAAATGTTCTCCTAATGAATAAAGCTGAGATACTTCTCTGAAATGCATTTGCTCTTCTTCATGCACTTATTTTTAGGTAACATCCTGCTGTGGCAGGGGGGTTGGACTAGATGATCTTTCGAGGTCCCTTCCAACTCCTAATATTCTGTGATTCTGTGATATTGCTACCAAATCATCTCTAGAAAGTAACTGTGTTCCTCTCAGGATTTCTACACTGGTTTGGTTTCACCAGTGCAGGAGCTAACACGTGCAGTGTTAAGTTTCTCTCCCATGCTTTGGCAAGGCTGCAGGTTTAAGTAGCTGTGTCATGAGATTACCATTAAACCAGCAGCTTTGGCTTTTCTAGAGCCATCCCATCTGTAGCTTTGCCTAATTAGATGCAGTCAAAAAATCTATATAGGCAAGGAGTTCCCATCAGCAATGTGATGTGAGTCCATGATGAACTGAACTGATCTGTTAGTCATCTGTTGGTTTGCTATTCAGCCAAGGAATACTCTCATCCTTCAGTATTGTTCCAGATTTCTTCCGAGGCCCCACAGTGCCCAGCGTTCGCCTGGCGGGTCTGGAGTACCTTCTGCACTTCACTGCCCTCGAGGGGAGGATCTACATGAGAAGCTATAAGTGAGTCTGTGTTCTCTTTGCTTTTGGGTGCACTTGACAGTGTTTCCCCAAATGTAGCCCCTAGTTGTGCAATTGAACTGGCTTGAGCAATCTTTTTGTGGCATTTAAAATATGTAATGTCTAGAGGTGTTCTAGCATAACACAGAGTAACTTGTACAGCAGAAGGAAAACGTGTAAGCCCTAAAGCTGCTGCTTGGTTCCTTGTTGAGCTCTCCCTTCTAGCAAGGAGAATTGTGCTTTCCTAGGGTTGGACTGGGAGTTGAGAGTACAGAGTCTTAGACTTCACAGAGCTAGTCTGTTCTCAGGCTGATTTCTAAGCCTCTCCTCACTCAGGTGTTTGCTAGAGAACAACAGGTGGTAGGCTGCAGGCAGTGATACACAAGGATAAACAAGAAGTGCAGGACAAGTCAAACTTTCTTGCTGCATTGATGCTCATCCTTACAGCTGATGGCCTTGCCTTAGGAGGCTGTAAGCATTCACAGCTTGTGTTCATTCAGGTTTGATTTCTCTTATAAGAAAATCACTTTTATCAGTCTCATTCTTCAAAGCAAACAAAAATCTTTCTCTGTTAGCATTCAGGTTATTTTGCTGTAAACAGAAGTAAATATTTTTCATGTCTGTTAATACCCAGGGCACTGTTAAGAGCTTGAAGAGGGAGATGGCTTTCAGAGTACTGGCACTGAGTTTTAACAGCAGTACTGATAACACTGGTCTTGTATTTTTTAAATACATTAGCCAGGTTATGTTTTGGGTGTGTTCAAATTGTGATGGGACAGATTTAATGTATTATAAATTGTTACTGACAGATATCTTTCTCTCTAACAGAAGTTAGCAGGAGCAATTGTTTTTAATGGTCTTCTGACTGATAGGATTGAACCTGCCCTTTAGGAGGACAGACCAGTCTCTATCACAGAAGACAATGTTGATTTTAGTTGTTTTTCCCTTCTAGGGTGCTTCTAAAGAAATCTGGCTGTAAGATACCAAGAATTGAGCTGGAAGAGATGGGACCTTCCTTAGATCTGGTTATGAGAAGGACACATCTAGCTTCAGATGACCTTTATAAGAGGTCTTTAAAGCAGCCCAAAGCCCTGAAGGTATGTACCTTGGAAAGTGTACATCACTTCTCCATCTCTGTGTGAAGAAGAGTGAAAGCTGAAGTGTTCATTATCATGTGTTTGCCCAATGCTTCCTTTTATGGAGGCCAGCTGAGGCTTCTGGGGCCACAGCACTTTTGTGGTGGTCAGCTGGCATACAACCTCCCTGGAAGGATTTAGAACACACAGAACAAATCCTAACCACTAAGCTCCAAACAGTGTATGAGGCCTTGCTTTAGGCACTTGATTCTCACCAGAGCTCTTGGCACTTTCTGCTCAGGAATACTGATGTTGTTCTTCTGTTAACAGCCAAAGAAGAAGAAGAATATCTCTCATGATGTGTTTGGTACAACTTATGGTCGAATCCACATGCAGAAGCAGGACCTTGGTAAACTGCAGACAAGGAAAATGAAAGGATTAAAAAAGAGGCCAGCAGAGAAATCAGCTGAAGATGGTAGGGTTAGTCCCAAAAAGTCAAAACCAGCTTGATAGTCTGGAACAGCTTTGAAAACTCTTTATGCCTTCTAATATAGTATATATATTGTAATATAAATCTGTGGGACATAAAAGATACAGCTGCTTTTAGTTTTAGTTCTAGAAAATCTTTTTAATGGTTTGACATTTTCAAGGGAACACCAGGGCTATTGAGCTTCAACATGGAACTTGGTTATTTCAAATAAAAGATGTGATCTGAGTGTTTATTCTCTTGGTGTTAGCAAACATACCCTAGTCGAGCAGGTGACTCATTTCCCAAACAGGTTTATGGCTGTTATGTTGGGAACCCTGGATCAATCAGCTCATCTTACAAACCCTGCACAGGACCAGGGTAGTGTGTATGCAGAATACACACAACACAGCTTTTCTGTTTCATGCTCACATGTTTCTGCTTTTGTACAACTGCAAGACTCAATAAACTCAAAACTGTTTTCTCAAGCGTGAACTCAGTGTGGCTGGTGCCAGGCTATGTGTTTAACTACTGTACCAAGCCTTACTTTACACTTGCAGAATCTAGAGTGATTAAGGTGTTTTTTACTGTGTTCATCACCATGGTAGCAAAGTACCTGATGTTTGCTTTAGGCACAAATGAAACCTTTACAGCTTGAATTTCAATCTTCCATGCTTGATTTGTGCCCAGAATGGAAGTATGTGAAGCGACTGTGAAAGGTAAAAGTATTGTCTTCTTACCTGCTTTTCTCCTGTGTATGAGGTAGTAAAGACTCAGTTAAAGACTTTGAGTAAAGGGGATGAGAGTTTAAGAGTTCAGTGAGACTTTGGTGTGGTGATCTGTGGTTTGGAACATATTGAAAACCTTGCTTTGTTTCTTCTGCTTGTCTCTTTGGAAGCTATTCTGTGCCCTTGTAGCTTTGTTATGATAAAGATGTACACACTTTATCATGAACACAGCAAGCTTGCTCATCCCAGTTAGGTTTTTAATACTTTTTAATACTTTTCCTGTTAGTTTTCTCAGTGTGATCAGCCCTCCCCCGGAGGCTGCCCTTCCCATCCCAGCCCTGCTGGCTTCCTTTCTCTGGTACCTTCAGGGTGTAGGCTCTCTCCCCACGCTCCTCGCTCTAGTACTGCAACAACAGAGCCCTGCTGACACCTACATACCACTGCTGAACCCCACACAGCCCTGCAGACCCCTGCACAGCCTCCCAGACCCCAGGGACTCCCACACACCTTGGCAGAGCTCTGCAGCTCCACAGACACCCAGAGAGCTCTCCGGAACCTCCAGCTCTGCACTACAGAACCTCCAGCACTGCACTAGGCTGCCTGCTTCTTACTGCTATCACAGCTTTGCAACCTCTCCACTGCACAACACCACAAATCCCACCCACTCCTGGCCTCTACCCTGTCTCAGCCTCCCACCCCCCACCCCCCCCCGGCTTACCTCCTGCTCACAGTGGAGTGCTTGAGGGAGGCTGTGGGATATTTTGGGCTGTTATGCTGTGCTTTGGGACTCCTGCAGGCTTTTGGCAGTGCTTCTGTGCAGTCTTGCCTTGAAGAAGATGGGCATATGTGGCTGGAGGCCAGGTTGGCTCAAGAGGCAATTTCTAGCTGGGCTTAGACTCAGAAAGTAAGTCTGCAGAAAGTGGAGGAGGGACACGCTACCAGGAAATCTAGCAGCTTCATCCAGGCATGCAAGAGTTGAATTAGGAAAGCCACACAGGGCTAGGGTTGAAACCACCAAGGAATGTAGAGGGAAACAAGAAGGGCTTTAACAGGTAAGCAGCCTTGAAAGAAAGGTGAAGGAAAATGTAAGTTCACTGCTAAATAGTAGAGGCAAGCTAGAAAGGACCTAGTGACAAACTATGTAGAAAAGGCTGAAATACTGCCTTCTTTGCCTTGTTTTTTACTGGCAAGGCCAAGTCTCTGTGCCTTGTAGCAAACTGGGGGGAATGAGGTACTATCCACTGTAAAGGAGGATCAACTTAGGGAGAATTGAAGTATTCTGGATAGCAGATGAGATTAGATGCAGCCACAGAAGTTGAGATGCCTGACTTCTCTGTGAGGCTCCTCTTTATCGTCTTTGAAACTGTGTCAACTCAGAGAACTTCCCAGTTGCTGGTAAAAGGCAACTGTTACACTATTTTAAAAAGCAAAGGTGACCTACAACCTTGTCAGGTCCTGGGAAGATTAAGGAACAAGTCCTCCACATTTCAGGCACATGAAGGACAGAAGGATGATTGAAATCAGCCAGTAAAGGTTTATCAAGATTAAATCATCCTTGACCAACCTGATTACCTTCTATGATGAAATGGCTGGCTCTGTGGATGAGTTACAGATGTAGCTTATCTGAAACAACACTTTCAGCACAGTCTTTCATACTCTACTGGTAGCTAAACTGAGGAGAGGCAGAATGGATGAGTAGACTGCAAGGTGGGTGAGAAACTGGCTGGACTGCTGGGCTTAGAGAGTGGTGATTAATGGTTCAAGGTTGTGTTGGGTTTGTGTGGCAAGATTTTGGTAGTAGGGGCAGCTCCTGGAGTGGCTTCTGTGAGAAGCTGCAAGAAGCTTTCTCTGTGTTCAACAGAGCTCAGTGTCCTCCAGTACTGAGGACTGGACTGCCTTTGCCTCAGAGGGTGACATCCTAGTAGCATTAGCAGGAGGTTTCCATTCAGATTAAGAGTGAAATGTCTTCTTGCCTAAAAATAAACAACCTAAAGGCTGTTCCAATAGCCAAACAGCACAGGGTTATTATATTACCCTCCTTATATTTTTGGTTTACTTCCTGGTCATGCTGTGATACAGAACTAAGTTAGTGGTGATCCTCAGCCATAAACAGCTCTATTTATGCATTGAACATAGATGGAACCAATCCTGTCCAATACCAAGCTAGTACTGACAAATCTATTAATTTTTCTTTCAGTATTCTCAACAGAAAAAATGAGAATCATCAGGAATCATCATCCTACTACCCTTGAATACCAGGCACTGCTCTTTGACAAGTGACAGTACTCGACAAGGTAAGTGTTACCCTTTAACATGCAGAGGGGTGAAAATCCAGCAGAGTGAACAAATGGCTTTGGGCACTATAATGTATGAAAAAAGAAAGCTTGTGATCTGATTTCTGTCCAGAAGGAATCTCCATACATTCCCTCCCTCCTCACTAAGACCAAGATGTTTTAATGGGGCTATGACAAATTTTGTCTGAGGTGCAGACTTAAAACCAGGAGTTCCTAATGTCCAGTCACTTGTTTTAACAATAAAAGATTATTTTGATAGTCTGAAATATGACTTATTAATTTTAAGTTAGAATTGAAATAAGAAATCAGCAAAATGAAAGTTAACTATGGGGAAAAAGTTAACTGAGGGAAAACTGGGACAGCTGTCAGCACACTTCAGACAAGAAACAGTTTAAAACCAGTCTGGAATATTTCCAAAGTTATTCACCTGTTATAGAAGACAAATATTAGTGGGTGAAGAGGGCATGAAAGAAGTATATCCAGGTAAGAGAGATTTTTTTTTGCTTCCACAAACATATAAATTAAAATTGTGTCTGGAAAATATTAAATGCCACCAGACATGGAACTTATAACAGTTCCAGACAGGTCTCAGATGAATGAATCAACTTCTCATATAATTAATCAAATTAATTCTTCACTGGGAGTAGGCAACAATGAACTGTTTAGCCAGATATAAATAGAAGCATTATGAGTTTCATTTGACTCTTACTCACTGTTGCATGTTAAAAGGTGTACATTAATGATTCTCACAGTCTGTTTTTGTTACATACTCAAAAGACAATAGGTAAGAAATTAAAGCAAAGTATGTTTTGCTTTCTGTTGAAAGTGGTTAGGGAAATGAAGGGAAGACATCAGTAGTGATTCCTGATCAGTTCCTAATAAAGCAACACTAGAATAACTTAAGTTGCACATATCTTGATGTGTTTTGCCATTGGTTGAATGGAGTCAGGATTTTATACAAAAAGGAACCAGGCTTGACTAAAAGGAATTTTTTGTCTACCTGACAGAGTTCTTTGTTATACACATAAATGATCCTTACTTTTTGTATGCATAGGTGACATAAAATAGCAGTTCTATGAAAGCAGCATTACATTTGTCCCATGTGATCAAAGCAATGAATATCAGATCCCACCTACAGCAAAATATACTGGGAGATGCTATTTCACATTTTATTTCAGCTAAGTTTTCAGCAACCAAATGTTGGTGTTATTTGCCTTCACCAACATGATTTAACTTTGCAGCTACTCCTGCTTTGAGAAGGGGTGTTGGCCTGCAGGTCAGAAAAGGATTCCAAAGGTCCCTTCCAACCTAAATTATACAGTGATTCTGTTTACAAATCTTCATCTCCACTACCATTACACAAAAACACAACTGCCCACAAATATGTAAACCATCTGTTCAAATTCTCTTATTTCTGTTAGAATTAATGCAGCTTTAATTATAATCTTGTTCTTTACAAGCATCCTCACATTCCATAGGTACTCACTAGCAGGTGTTTTGATTTGGGTGCCATTAGGCAGTGACTCACTGTGTGTTGTCTGATGATGACATTTAAAATGGGGGAATACTGCTTGAAGATCTTTGGAATGGGAAATATGTTGCTCTCCCCCCCTCCCACTTTAGATTGGTCCATTCTTCAGGGTGATGCTACAACTTGAAGCATTAGATAACAATGTGGAAAACACTGTGCCAAAGGAGGTAATTCCTTTCTTTATTGTATCTCTTTTGACATTCCATCCTAGCAATTGTTTTTAATCTTTGGATTCATTTTCATTATTGATAGTCATATTAATAGCAAAGGTGGCATTCACTTCAGATTTACTTTATTTGTTCAGTAGTTACTTTGTATCTTATGTATTTAGCTACAACCAAGTTAATCTCAGTAGCAGAGCCTCATTTGCTATGGAACTATTATCTTTATAATCTCACACAGATTTCACAATGTGCCTTGCTGCATCTGTGTCTGGTAGCTACATCAGCAGGTTACTAGGATCTTTAAAGGGGCAGATACTCTAAATACTAAGTTATCTCACTTTATAAATTGATGTGTTTTATTCTCTACTGAGCATCTTGTATCTAGATCCAGCAAAAGACTTGGGGACCCAATGGTGTTCAGTTTTTGGCCTATGGAGTGGATTCTACATGCCTGAGTCAGGTGTCTGTGTTCCTTATACTACACATGAGAGAATAATGCAAAAGTAAATGTTTAATCTCTTCGGTAGTTGTCATTAGTAATCAACAGAATGCTAATTACACAGTCTAGTTGGCCAATGGTGTGCTTCAAGAGCTGTAGCAGCAGAGGTTAAGTAAGATCTCAGGAGGTAAGCACAGGCAGCATCAGGAATGGGTCACATCCTCAGATATACACACTGCCAGTATTACTGCTAATAGCAGTGCTGGCAGACTTCTTCCTGCTCATGAGAAAAACTGAGTGGGAGCAGTTGTGCTAGTGGATGTTTCTGGGCCATTTTCTTTCCAATATAAGCTGGCATTATCTTCAGTGATGCCACTACAATGATCAGTCAAACTCTTCAACGCTGCCAAAACAACACTTTCATATAGAACTCTGAGGACCTCATAGGAGGAAAGGGCAAGGAATAAACATGTCATTCCCCTTGACTTCCTGCAGGGAAATCCCTAAGTGCAAAGCTTTCTGAAAGTTTGTAAATCTCATAACCGGGGCAAACTATGTTTTTGTTTGGTTGGTTTGGCTTAGGTTTTTTGTGGGTTTGTTGTTGTGGGGATTTTTTTGTTTGTTTAGGTTTTGTTTTATTTTTTTCCTAGTGGTGCTAGCACCTCACAGCAACTCCACTCCTCAATGCATCCTTATCAGTCCAGTTTCAACATACCTGTGACAGCATTAAGGGGGTTCCCAGCAGAAAGCCATAGAAAAGCCTGTAGTAATGACCAGCACTTGTGGTTTGGATGTCATTGTAATGGTGGGATCAGTTCTGCACAAGTCTGCATGGGTGTCTCCTTCTGCATCCAGAAGTTTCTGCCATTCCAGGTCTACAAGACAGTCATAGCCACACAATCCACACCAACTAAACTGCTGAAGCGCATAGAGAATACTCCTGAAGGAATCCCTCACCTTCCATCTCCTCAGTGTTTGCACATCCTTAGAGGTGCTGCCCAAGGCAAGTGTAAATTGCCTGTATTTAGGTGTGTAAGGGAACTGCTCACTTGAGAGCCTAAAGCCCTTGCAATATAACGTGCTTTCCCTAAGCTTTGGGGTAGACCATGCCAAATACGAAGTTTACTGCAGGTTTACACCAGTTAGCCTGTTTTTTTGAATTCATGTGTCACAAAAAGCCTTGGAAAGAAGATAGGGAAAGTTTCATTGGGTATGACCCAAATCACAGAAGTGCCACAGCTAAACTTTTTGCTTTTAAAGCATTAACAAAAAACTAGTTTTTCTAAGAGCTTATAATAGGGCTTGTGTTCAGAATATTATTTATCAAAAAGAGTTGATCATGACAAGCTTTTTTACACTGGAACAATAAAACAAGCTCTTCAGACTTTAATCTTTCTGATGACCGAAAAGATACTACAATTCCCCAAAGCATACAGTTGAATCAGCAACATAGAAATTCATTAAAACACTAGCCTTTCAGTAAAAACCCACAAAAACTTAGTAGTAACTGTAGTTAGTTCACGGTTAAAGACATCTTCAGCAGGAGTGGCCACTGAGTGACATCTGGTGGCCACAAGCCAGCACAGCAAGAACATCGCACTACTGAAATTGCCGTGTATGCCACCCACATCAGGTAAAGACATGTTTAGTAAGTTTTCTTTCAATTGCTAACTGCCAAATTATAATATATTTGCTACAGTTGTACGTTCTGCCCCAGAAGAACCCAGCTCTTGCCACTGCTAGTGTGTGAGACATGCTAGAAAGAAAGCTATGATACAGACTTTCCTTGGAACGATGATCTTCCTCCCATGCGAAAAGCGTTGCCCTTCCTGTTCACTCCAACAGTTGCAGAACATCGAGAAGGGGCTTTGCAGAGTGACAGAACTGCAGATGTTCTTTTCTGTGAACTTGCACCCATTGGGCTGATAAAAACTGATCCAGGATGATGCTTGGTATGTGACAGATATCCCTGGTGGCAGCCCAGAGCTGGTAGTCCTCAGCCTCCTGTCATCATGGTATCAAACCATGGTGTATAAAAATCTACTATGTAAAGAACAGGAAAAGAGAACAATTGGGTAGGAGAGAACACAGGGCTTAAGTGGTTAGATGGTGCTCAAAATCCTCCCGCAAGCACCCAAAGCTTTCAGCATTGACCTTCCCTGGCTTCTGCGCGCTGGCAGGAGCGCGCCTACCGGCCGCTGACGCCTCATGAACGAGTCCGAGCCCGGGCACAGCTGCGGCTCCCACAGCGCACTCAGGACGCTCGGCCGGCCGGCCAGCCGACGGCCCCTGGGGCTAACTCGGTCACACCGCACTTTCGGCACCCGCTGCAGCCGCCGCTGTGTGACACACGTATTGTCCTGACGCCCCGTCTCCGCCTCCTTCCCGCCCAGAGGCCTCCGCCCCGCCCCTCCGCTCCCCTCCCCTCCCCTCCCCTCCCGCGGGTGGTCCTTCACGGCCACCACCCTCCACCCCGCTTCCGACTTCCGGCGCCGGCTGGGGGCTGTACCGAGGTGCAGTCTGCCCACCAGGAGTCGGGCGGAAGTTTCGCGGCGGGCAGAGCGTGCGCCCGCGGGGGCGGGGCCGCGGCTCAGTTCCTGCCTGGCGCGAGGTAACTGAGGTAACAGCCTTGCATGCTTCCCCCGTCGCCGTCACCCCCACCCCGCCCTCGGCGGGGCTGCTCAAGGCGGGCCAGGCCCCGCGGGACGCAGCTCGCCCTCGGTGGCTGGGGCTGGAGCGGGGCCGCTGCGCCAGCCCCACCCCTCCCCACGGCCTTGCTGTTGCCCCGAGAGAGCACGCCGGGGTTGAGGGTATGCTGCTGGTGCTGTAGCGCTGCTCTGTCTGGCCCCGTGAGTCGGGAGCGCCGCCGCGCCGTGCGCTGCTGATTCACCTTGGGCCGCCGCCGGAGAAGGAGGGAGACAGACAGATAGGTAGACACCCCCTACCCCTCCTCCGGGGCCCGGCCAGGAGGCTGCTGAGGGTGCAGAGAGGCAGCCGCCGCCCCGAGCCTGCTGGAGGGGCGTCCCCCGGTCTCGGCGCGGGGGTGGGCGATGCGAGTGCCCGTCTTGGGGCTCCGGTGACTACCCCCGGGCCAGCCCGCGGCCCCACCGGCCGGAGACCTGCTCTTTTTGTCGTCCCCGCCGCTGCCTGTCCTGCTCCTCTGCGGACACCGGCTCAGCTGGCTGCCCGTGGGTGAGGCAGGGAACTGAGCGGGGTATGGGAGCTTGCGGGATGGCTGCAAGGTGGTAATGGGAAAGGTCCCTTTGCCTCTATGGTTGATACAGGCTTGGGAAATGCTCATTTACTCATCATCCACAGTGCGTTTGTGGTTCAGAAAGTGTCTTTAACTCGTTCCGTTCTGTGTACCAACTGAAGCATTTAGTGTCTTGGTGACAGTGTTGGTCGTGTTTGAAGGAGTGTGGTTGTGAGAGAATCTTTAACAAGATGTATTTTATTTGCAGTTGTGCTGACTTCTTTTTCTTTGGGGGAATGGGATTACAGTTCTAGCTGAAGAACCAAGCTGGTCTACATGTACTTCACTATACATTGGAAGAATGACAGATGACAAAGATGTACTTCGAGATGTGTGGTTTGGACGAATACCAACCTGTTTCACTCTGTATCAGGATGAGATAACTGAAAGGGAAGCTGACCCTTACTATGTGAGTATAATGAAGGTAGTCACAGATTGTCCAATGCCATAGTTAGGTTTGTTTACTTCATTCTCATCATATGTGCTGCTATATGTTATGGAAAAAAACCTCAACTTTTCTTCCTATTCCTGGTATCTTTTTAAAGTAAAGCTTGTGTCCATGCTGCATGATTCATCTGTCTTCACAGCAAATTCAAAACTTTTAAGCTTGTTTCACCAGTGAGAGAAAGTTAGATAATGAAGATCTTAAAAAAAAAAATATAGAAGATACCAAGTCATTTGGTAAAAGGAGGAGGCTCAACATGAGTTTGTATATTCTTGGGCAGTGACCACAAAGGAGAGAAATTTTATGTTCCCTTACTACAGAAATAAATTCAGCCAGAGCTTTGTGCAATCTTAAACACTAAGATCAGTTGCCCATGTTTGTGTTAGCAAGCTTGTAACAAAGACAGGCTGCAGTTATTTCTGCTCATGGAGGACTTCTACTCCTTCTCTTTAAATGCTAGCAGCTGAGAGAGATCTAGCTTAGATGTAGGGAAAGCAGCAACCCAGCAGTCTGATGTAGTGGGTGGCATCCATGCCCATGCAGGGGGAATTGGAGCTAGGTGATCTTTAAGATCCTTTCCAACCTGAATAACTCTGTGATAATCTCTTAAGATCGCAGTGCCTGAGCTGCATTGCTAGCTGATGCTAAAAATGAGTATGATGGGTGTATTTAAGTTGTAAATGAAAGTGCCTTCTATAGTGATGTATTTATTTATGGTCTACTCCTCAGTTTTCATTCTTTCAGCACCTAATAGACATTTGATTCTAATAGAGGATGTTAGTTGATTTGGCGAAGCTTAAAAGTGACATTTAGCAAATAAATGGGAGGAAAATCTTGTACTATGGTTGTGATTCTGAGACCCTTAAGTCTTTATGAATCTCCTTCTACTCTTATGAAAATTAAAATTCTTATGACATTAATATGAAAATGTTACTAGAGAGAATTTTTTTGTGTTTACTAGTATCTTTATGTCATCAGTTTCTGATTTATATTTGTATTCAAGGGTGTTTGAAACCTAATAATCCATTAATGCTTTTAGTTGGTGATGATAGTGCTCATCTTTGTATGTTTTAGTTTCATCACTAGTAAAACAGAAGCCCCTTTCTTCATGTTGGTGACCTACTGCCAAATATATCTGTGCTGTCTAGAAGTATCAGACTTTATATATGTATATATGCTAAAACATGTATATATTGTATAAGAGTATGAGTTTAAGTATAGAGACATGCAGTCTTCCTCTGGTTAACATCAGCATGGAAACATTGGAACCATGTTACCTTCATGGTGTCTAAGCTGTGGAGACAGTTATAAGCTGGTAGGGTTTCTTTTGTTTACTCCACTTGAAGTGTGCACTCAAGTTCTCAAGGCTTAATTCTCTTGTTTCTACAAAATCTGGTTATTCACAAATCACAGTTCTAAAATTAAAGTGTCTTCCTTTATCAGGTCATGTTGGAGCTGATAATGTAGATTTGCTTGTTGAAAGGACCAAGGATTTATAGTAGTAAAAGGTAGAATAGCAATCAAGGCTTTAAATCATGGTTTAGTTCTCATGGTTTGGAAGTGCATCTAGATTAATGGTTTTGTTCAGATTTGGAATACATTGTTGAAGCAGTGTCTTAATCCTTTCCATTTAGTGTGCCCCAGTTTGCATCACCCAGCAGTCCTGTAGTCCACAAGCTGAATCATTTTCATGTGAAGCTGAAGCAGATGTGCTTCAGCTGCTAGTGGACATTTAGTGTATGGAATCAAACAAACTAATTTCAAGTAAAACACATCAAAACCCCTAGAAGTAAAGTAAGACATTGTATCTAGTGAGCAGTCCCAGGCCTTGGCACCTGCCATTCAGCTTTGCATCTCTCCTCTTATCACATCTCAGTACTTGTTAATACAGATACAACCTCTGTAGTCCAGACTGCCTTCCATAGATGGCAAGGCTGCATGGGAATGAAATACTGGTATTGGCATTGTTATGTTAAGGCATGGAAAAGAGTTTCTGCCATGAGGAACTTGCTTTATGAAGATGCAGAAAGATAGAGAGCTGGAGGGTGAGAGGTTAGGAAAACAACTTGCAATCTGTGTGATGGATTTGGGTTTGTGTGTGGCAGGAGACCCTTGTCTGTTACATGTGTTAGCACAGCACAGGAGTGTTGAATGTGTGTGTCACATTATGGCACTGCATGGAGGTAGAAGAGCTAATTTAAAATTAGCTTGCCTTATCTTTTGGAAAGAGTAGTGACATTAAGACTAGCTAGCTCACATAAAGCACTGTCCTATTTCTTCCTGTAGTCAAGTCAGGTAAGTTTCTACAGAGTTACACCGGAGATGGATATGTCAAATTTCTTTGGAGTGTTTGCTACAGGTGTTTGTATTTGGAGTGGAAGCATAATAAGGAACAGCTAGATTGAACTATCTATGTTTTGCTGAACTGTCTGGTTTTTTCACTAGTCCTAAAATTATTATTCATATTTGAAAATGGTGTACTGTCTGCCTCTTGGTGCAAACAGCAGTTAGAAATAAAATGTGTATTTGAAGCAGAATACTCATTGGCTGAGATTTGTCAGGTGTAAAGGACAGAATTAGAGCAGAAGGCAGTCTTAGAATGACAGTGCCCAAGGAAGTAGCCTTGACTGGGCTGTTCTTTAAGCTTCTCCAGTGTCAGAAGGGTTGTTTTATTAAGATGTGTGTAAGAGTGAGCAATGTGAAGCCATTCCATGTTAGGCTGCTTTGCTTCTTCATCCTGGTCACACTGGTGATCAGACCAGTCTAGTTCCTGTTAAATCTAGACTTTCTCTGTTTTATGATGTTTTGCATGTAAAATAGTGTTTTGGTGTACAACAAAACCTATGGAGATAGCTGGAAAGATACTCTTTTTACACAAAATATATACTGCAAGCATTTACTAAGGCATTTGGAGTTCCTTGCATTTCATTTAACCTCTACAGAAAACATTCCTGGTTATAGTGATTAAATCCTCTAGCAATACATGATATGCAAAAGGAAGGTGTTGCAGTTTGTGTAATTTTGGGGATGGCATGTTCTAGCCTACTGGGACTGGTAATATGTTTGGAGATTTCTTTGTTTTCTTAATTTAATGAGGAGAACTTCTAATCTTATTTATTTGTTCTGCCCCCAGTCAGTTTCATATAGCTATTTTAGTTTAAACTGAGCATGTATGAGCTGCATGCATGTTTTTCACCATTTCTTCCAAAGCTGGGGCTAGAAATCATATCAAAAGGAGTTGATTGTTGTTGTGTCTTGGTTTTTATCAAGAGCTAGTATGTGTTTATTTTAAAAAGGTTGAACAATTACATTGGATATGACCATTAGCTTAAGAATTCAGATGGGAATTTTAGCTTTTTATCCCTGTTCTCAAATTATACTTTTTTAATTGTTAGTACTGAGCAATTAGTTTATCTAGTCTTCATTACTGTTGTAATGGTCAGTCTGATCCTAAGAGGTCATGAAAATCTGCTTGGCTTTATACCATGTAGTCTAACTACTTGGGGTCAGTTTATACCAGCTGTTTGTTTTTATATTACTTGGGAGAAAATGTGGGAGAATAGCTGGTTGCTGGAGGGCAAGGCAGTCCAGCCTCACTTAACATAGCAGGAATCCTTACTCAGTCTTGACACTTAGAAGCAATTCACCCATCATAGAATCATCAGAGTTGGAAGGGACCTCAAAGATCATCTAGCTCCAACCCACCTGCCTGGCAGGGACACTATCCACTAGATCAGGTTACCCAGGGCCCCATCCAGCCTTGTCTTAAAAGCTTCCAGGGATGAGACTTCCACAACCTCTCTGGACAACCTGTTCCACTGTCTAACCACCCTCATAGTGAAGAACTTCCTCCTAATATCCAACCTAAATCTACCCTCCTCTAGCTTACACCCATTTCCCCTGGTTCTATCATTGTCATTGACTTCTCTTGAATCTTCTAAAGGACAAGACAGATGTGGCTCTTCTTGAGGCACAAAGCTCAACTGAAAGCGTGGGGGGTGTTTTGCTCAGGTTTCTTTGTTAGGCAGCATAGTGAGTGGTAAGCATTTCTCTTTGTCTGCCATTGATCAGCAGGCAGCATGGCAAAGTCAATTGCCAGGCAACTTGAGAGGTGTCATTCTACTGAACAGGGCTTTGCATAAAAGGAAGGCTCCTTGCCACATGGCTGAAGTGCTGGAGAAGCTTGTGTGTGTCGAGTAGTCTAGAGGGTGAACTGCAGCGTAGACTTCCAGTTTTCATATAGAAGCCTCTATAAAACAGTTGGTGTGATTTCTTCTTTTGGAGAGATTAACTAAAGCCTAGTATAGAGTTAAATACATGAAGATGATTTTTTTCTGAAAATTTTAATACTTTCTTCTGGAAATATGTAGTAATAGCATTGAACAATTACAGGATTTTTGGAGTAAAATGTTTTGTCAACTAGTATGTTTCACTGAGTGTAGACAACTGATGGAGAAGTGATGCTAAAAGGGGTTAAAAAAATGCCCTTAAACTATGCTCTTAAAGATCTCACTTAACAGAGTATATTTACAAATCTCTGGGATAATTACAGCTAGAAAAGTGATACAATTGGATCCTTTCATTTCTCCCATGGAAGGGGAAGACTGTAGCAAGGTAGAAGAAGTGGGAAGACCAAAAAAACAGTTCAGTAGGTACTGCAAATGCTCAGCATCTCTGAAAAACAGGCAGTGCCTATTAGCTTGATTAACTGTTGGTTTTTGTACTCCAGTGAAGCCCATGGAGTGTGTTGGCCACATTCTGTTAAATTCAGTTAAATGCTGTTTGGTTATTGTCTGTGATTTCTAATTGCATTGGAGTAGAAACTGTAGTTCTTCCACTACAAAGTGAAGTAAAATATTTTACAGAGAAAGTTCCTTATGCAGTTTAAAAGGCTATGTCAAACACTGTTGCAATATATTTATCAGTGCCACATGCAGCTTGCTGAAAATTGGCTTTTAGAGCAGCTGAAATGGGTCTCATGTCAGAGAATATACCAGCATTAATTTAACTGTAAATATAACACAGAAATAATGTGGAATTATTAGTTAAAATATTTGGATTTGATAGGAATAGCCTTGACTGTGTTGTCTCAAGAACAATTAGTGTAGATATGTGGAATTAGCTTAATAAAGGATAAGATTATGTTGTCATTCAAGTCATTGAGGTACTAAACAATTCTCATTTGAGTGTGTACATAACTTCCTTGAATTCAGTGAGATTGTTCACCTCTTACAACTGAAAGCTGTATTTAATTACCTTGCTGAATTAGACTCCTATGAAAGAAGGTAGAAACAGTATGCTGATGGTAATAAGAGCCACAAATAGACTCATAGAACAGTTACAGCTGGAAGAGACCTTGAAGACCTTTGTCCTAGCCCTATCAACTCGCTAAACGATTCCCCCCAACGCAACATCCACCCAGGGATGGTGACTCAACCATCTCCCTGGGCAGCCTGTTCCAATGGCTGACAACCCTTTCAGTACAGAAATTCTTCCTAATATCTGCTGTAAGTGCAGAGAAAATGGAAGTTTCCAGCTAGTGGAAATACAAAGTGCACTTGGAAATCCAACCCTTAAGCAGCTACTTTTAGGGTTTGAGGTTTTTTGTATGTTTGTTTGTTTGTTTTCTTTTCTGGTGCTTTGGTTTGGGATTTTTTTGGTTGGTTTTTTTTTTTGGTGTGTGGTGTTTTTTGTAGGTTTTTGTTTGTTTTTGGTTGTTTTTTATTCTGTAGGAATTTCCGTTTTCAAGTAATAGCTGTTATACAGTTGTTCATATATTGAATAAGCAGTTAGGACATATTCCAGTCTGTTCATATGAAAAAGGTTAAACTTCATTCATTGGAGTGCTTAAATGCAGAAAATCAGAAATTAAATTCCCTTCTTCTCCCTCCCACCACATCAAAAGAATCAAGAACTTTTGTGTGTGTTAGTGCATTGAATACTGCTCTTCAGCATCCTCCAAGTACATCATTTTATAGCCTTTCTTTGACCATTAATAAGTAAACTGCCTAAAAGACATCTTGCCTTGAAGGGGAGGGGGAAAAAAATGCTGACTAAATTTTGGTTATAAAACCCCATACTTGTTACAGTTTTTAATTAATTTAGCAAATTTAAGGTATACTTAACGCTTCTACATTTTTTTTCTTTCAGTTGCTTTTGCCAAGGATAAGCTATTTGACACTGGTAACAGACAAAGTGAAGAAACACTTTCAGAAAGTTATGAGACAAGAGGAAGTTAGTGAAATATGGTTTGAATATGAAGGTACACCACTGAAATGGTGAGTTTGTTTAGCTCTGTGCCTTTACTCAGTATCTCTTGTAAAGAGTTACCAAGTTCAGCAGTGTCAGTACTTCTCCACTGTTCACTCCATTGGGTTTCAAAGATTGCAAGAGAGAGGGGTAAGGAAAGCATTTTGTTTGGGACAGAGAGAAGCTTTCATGTAGAGTGTATTTTTGATTATTCTCTTTGTACTTTATGTATGAGGCAGAGAATGTACTGCACCTGTTGTTTTTGTTCTAGTTGTTACTGACATATGAAATGCCTGGTTTTTGCTCTATCATTTTTGAATGACCAAATAAATCTTTTTAGCTTAATCTACCATCTTAAAATATGCCTAGAAACACAGCTAGGAAGTCTTATTTCTGAAGTCCGAATGCAAGTAAGATCTATGCTTCAAGATAACAAAACATGTGCACAACCTTTACCTTCGTTAGTGTGATATGTGCTTGCACTGTAAAACAGATTATCTCATTCTGATGTACAGGCTCTTGTTGAATTCAATTCAACTTTATGGAACTAATTGCTGTTGATTCTGTATTTGTTGTCATATAGTCTATTAAAAGTATCCTTTTGTTTTGGTTCTGACAGGTTGAGGAATCAGACTAACCTTCCTTCATTTACTTCATTTGCAGAAATGCTGTTTTGTTCTATTTCTGCCATAAAGAGTTTTAAAGAAAACATTTTGAGAGCTGCAGTGTTTGCCAGCTCTGTATGGATAGCATCAGCTCTTCAGAGGAGTGTTGTCTGTTTTGAATGTGGAAGAGATTTTGTCTTTATTTCCTGTATCATGATAGAAAAGAAGACTTCCAGTGACTTTTAACTTCTTGAACATGCATTGTCTGTGATTAACAAGTATCACATCGAGGAGTCCCTTTAGACTTGATGATACATTAGATCTGTTTTATTTAGTCTTCAGTTTCTTTGACACCAACCTTGTGTAAAACTTGGGAAAAAGTAAAGAGAAGAGCATAAACCTATGATCTCTTTTCCCCCCCTGTTCTTTAAGAAGTTAGAAATGCAATAGGTGAGGTCAAGAATTGTAGTGCTGTTTTGGTTTGGTTTTTCTTTTGCTGTTGTGATGATTTTGTCTCAGCTTTGGGGTTAGCTCACCCGTAGAGGGTGCTAAAGCACTGTTGTGTGAGTGCAGCAGGCCAGGAAATGACTTGGCACAGGTGCTTTTAGTGCAGTGCTCTTGGTTATTGCTCTCTGGACTTTCAGAATTTATGTACGTGCTTGGCTCTGTGTCCTGTGATCAGTCCCATTTAATTGCTAGAAGCTACTGAGTTTAGAGTTAAGTGTTTATCTCTTTGTAGGATGAAAAGCTAATAAGGGTCTCAGATTTTTGAAAGTTAAGAGGCTGGAGCATGGTGTGCTGAATAAAAATAACAATGATTAAAAACTTTATCAGAAATCTTCACAAGTGTCTGCTTGTGAGAACTGCAATACATAAAACTTTATAGGTACTTGAAAGTTTTGTGCATGTGATATGTATTCTTTTTGCTGGAGCCTGTGTCTTCTAAAGAGACAAAGCTATAAGACAGAAGTGAATATTTGGATGAAGCAGCTTCTTTGTGTAACTCCTCTAATTTACTGAATCCTCTAATAGCACTGAAATACAAAAGCTCAATTAATCTTTTTTTCCTCCCCCTCCATTCTAATTAATTTGATAGTAAAGACAGAGTTCATCTTGATCTATCCTGTTTCAGCCCTTTTACAGATATGTCATTTTTTAACTTTACTACTTATTCTCCACAATGACATCAAGCAGGTGGGAGAGGGAAGAAATGTTAAGGGTCAGTGTGGTATAAACCCATTGTGTTTAAATCTTTGAAAGCATGTAGACTGTTCTGTCAGCCCAGCTATTCCTACCATTATTAAAGTTTTTTACTAAAAACCACTGTTTTGAAGGAGAAAGCAGAGCAGCTGTAGGTCAGTTATGCTGTTACAAAACCAGCAGCTTGGAGACCACTTTAGATATTGAAATGTAAGCATGAACATGTAAATTCCAGGCTTGATTCTGCCAGAAACTGCCAGTCATTTGTACCTGCCTGTATAACTTTTCTGAATAAAGAATATTAATTGTGAGAGTCAAACAACTGATAGTTTTCATGTAATGCAGGTATGTTAACTGTTACATGCACAGCTTTTCTGTTCATTTAATCTCTCTTCATTTTTAGGCATTACCCAATTGGTTTGCTGTTTGATCTCCATGCATCAAATACAGCCCTTCCTTGGAGCATCACAGTGCATTTCAAGGTAAAATTGAAATACACCTTTAGTTAAGAACAAGTGAGTGTGGGATTACATGAAATTTGGAAGGTAGGAAAAGGTTTCAGTGCATGCTATGAATTGAAGGTGAGTGTTTCTTCTTCAGGAATCATCTCTTTTCTGTAAATCTGCAGATGTTTTCCAGAAGATTATATGTGCTTTCAAATGATTTTTCTCTGAAAATGATTGTTATCTGAAAATTCCAAATTGTTTTTCAAGCTGTTCTGAGAGTATGTCAGTGCAATTGAGTGGATATAGGGGAAGAACTTTCTGTCATGTTTTTAATTTGGTAAGTGTGTGTGCATGGGTATGAGATACTGTAGAAATCCTTGAACTCAAGGAATGCTCTTGTACTTCATAGGGGTCCCCTTTAGAAAACTGGTCTTGTGACAGCTGAGTCACAGGAGAGACCTTTTGATTACACATTGTAAAACCATTAAGTATGACTTCATAGCACTACTGGTCTTTGCTCAGGAGAGTACTTGGGCAGGGTTGGCTTTGCAGGATTCTTTCGTGCTCTGAAATGCGTTGAGGTGATCGTCCCAGGTATCTTTTGAAGTCTAAATCACAGTGTTTAACTTTGAAACTGTTTCTTCTACAATGGAGAAATTAAAATGCAATAGGAAGACTGGTTCAGAGAAAAACATGAGGTTAATAGGCATGACTTTAATGTGTGAGATTTGAGATGAAATGAAAAGCATTCTGGGAAGCAGTTGTGTTGAACGTTTTCATTCAAACAATTCTTTTGTTGAAGGTCTTTCAGCAAATGTCTTGCTAACAAGAGTAGTCTGATTCTTTCTGGATAAGCACTGAAATAATACAGTCTTAAGATGTTGAAACTTCTAAAATGACTGAAGCTGAAGTTGGGGATGTTTGTGAAACCATTGTAATTGATGCACTTCTGTCTGTATATATGTCAGAGAGAGCTGGGATGAAGAAACTTCCAGCGTGTTTTGAAGAAATTGTAGGGTGGCTAGTTTCATGATTTAAAAATCATGAAAATTACATTTAAAAAATTACATTAAAAATAATTTAATATTTAATAAATAAACATTAATAAATACAGTTAAATAAAAGATTGAATCATGATTTAATTATTATACTTTTGAGAGCTCTGGGAGCTCTCAGAGCAGTGTGTGGATGTTGCCATCCCAGAGTAGAGCCACTTTAAATAAGAGAAATAAGCTGCAGCACCACAGTGCTTTTCTAATGTAAACTGACTTTAATTTCCACTGTTGCTGCTTGCCAAAATGTTAGGTAGTTTGTTTGTCTCAAAGGTGTACAATAAAGATCAGCAAAAATAATTTACTGCTAAGGCAGTATCATTTTACATAGCTGATGTAATTTAACTTTTAAAAATATAGCACCTTGGATTAAGCACCTGCTTAATCTCTCTTCCTGTTTTTGATGTAATCTGAAAGTTGATTTAAATAAACCCCTTCTAATCCTTAAAGTCAAAACATAACTGAAATGTATCAAAGTACGTGTAAATATTGAAGGCATTTTCATGTGTTACAGTTCATTACAGGTAAAATAGTTTAGGTGTGGGATTTCTGGCTGGATTGTTCTTTTCATTTGTGTGTAGTTATTCTTCAAAGAGCCACAATTTTTGTTTGTCTTAATGAACAGCATTAGATTTTTCTGGGATTTAATTTCTGCTGTGTTGGCTTTGTCCTTTCTTTTATCAAAGCATGCAGTCAACAACAGATATCTCAAACATCTGTAAAGAGTGGTTTTTAACTGTCCCTTCCCTTCAGTTTTCTTTGTTTAACAATAAAGTTTATTTCTGCTCAGCAGAAGTTTGAAACTTGACACATACTTACAATTGTCCTCCTGTGTTATCTGTGCAAACCAAAATAAACACATTTATTGTTTCATTGAAGAAACAGTTCATTCATTTGCACTTACGGTATGCAATAACATAACCTACTTTTATATCTCTAGTAAAGTTTAAATATAGTTGCCTTAAGTAGTCATAGAAGGACAAGCTTGAACAGGGTGCTAAGGTCTGAGAATCATGAGAAGCCATAGACTGGGAAGTTGCTTTTGTTACCCAGGTGTGGCTTTACGAGAAGGAGGGAAAATCTGTCCCTTCCTGGTAAACTCATCTCGTGCTAGTCTGTGACATGCTTAGCACTATTCATGTTCTCAGCATGGTAACCAGCTCTCCAGATATTCAACAGTAGATGGGTGGTGAACTGCTCTGGAAATGCTGTTAGAGAAGAGATGGGGTGTGCCAGGGGAAAGGCTAAGGTTCTTCTACTATTGAAGCCCTTATCTGCTGATGCCTGCCTCTCTACCCATGACCTGAAGTAGAGGAGAGGAGACTGCATCTGTTTTTGTGTAACAACAGCTGTCATCTTGGTTTTGTTAGATAAGAATTGGATCAGGTGAAGTGAAAAAGAAGTAATTATCTATGTAGCATCTGGATAACTTGTGGAACTGCTAGGACAGGTTTGTGGAATCCAGAAGTGCACATGAGGGGGTTTTAAAATGGATCTTTTTTGGAAAAAAGACCACTGCTTGTTACTAAACACAAATACATGGCTGCTCCCCCTGGCTGTGCTTTCCCTGTCACTGGGGTATGTTCTTCATGGTTTTAAATGTCCTGTTATTGGTATAATTTACTGTAAATGTAGCCTAATGCAGCTACACTGTGACAGTATAGAGAGCTGCTTTGTGAGCTAGAACTGATACATAAATATGGGTGGAATGGGGTTAGGAAACCAGACAGCTGAAATTACATGCAATGTCTTTGGAGCAGTTTTGTATGAGAGGTCATTTTAGTGCTCATGTCTGTACAGCTGATAACCAGGTTTATGCTGCCAGTGTCTACTGGCAAGTGAAACAAAACCAGTCCTAATTGAGCTTTCTAATAAAAGTGGTGTAAACCCTTAACTTTTCCTGTCCAAGATACAGAAATGGAGGGAGGAAGACATCAACAATAAGACTACTTGAATTAAAGCAGCTTATGAAACCTGTTAAACCTTTCTGAAAATCTCCTAGTGGTATAGGCAGGGAGTCTTCACTAGTTTCTATGGTTTATGTGAAGGAGGGAAGGTATGGGTTTTCCCAGTATTATATTTCTCCTACTGTGACAAGTTAGCTATGTTGGAAAACCCTTTGGAAAATACCACATTTTATATACTTGTGTTTCTATAATGGTTTTGACAGCCCCTCACAAAAGCTTTTTTTAAATAGCCAATTTGTAATGGTTTAAGAGGAAAGGTCCTTTTGTGGAATGACAGATGAGAATTGAAGTACAAAAATATGTGACAAGCCCTTGTTACGAAAGGTGCCACTCTGATTTGGCTCTGGGGGTTTGCTCTGTTCAGCATGGTCTTAAGCAACTGTGAAAAGATGGTGAATAAGGAGGGGATAAAACATGTTGGGTCTTTAAACCTTTGAAAAGTAAAAGCAATTAATTTTTGACAGTGAATGCTTGTATTATTGTAAAATGGCAAGTGATACTAAGTGTGGATGGAAGAATTAGAGGAAGAACAACTTGAACTGTGTATCTATACAATGCTTCTGATTAGTTCATCTCCAAATAAATCTTTTTCATACCTGAATGAGATTTACTACTATAATTTCTTAAGAAATGAGTTAGGGAAGGTAGTTGTCATTTACCAAGGGGATAAAAGTTACCTGAGGAGTAGTAACTGTGCACCTGCAATGCTGAATGCAGTGTGCCAGCTCCATCCAAATAAACGAGATCTAGAATCAAGTCACACACACTAGCAGTAGGCACACATAGTAGGTGAAGTTAGAGCTAACAAGGATTCCCAGTATCAAAGGAAAAGCTGGCACATAGGCCTGCAGTTCATAGATGTGGATGATGATACTTGGAGGAAACATTTTTCTACAGGCCTGCATAGAAGTGGGTGCTAACCTGCCATTGGCCATAGGAATTGGGTGCTTGTCACTTCTCTCCCTTGTCTGCTGTTCACTGCCAGAGAATTGAACACCTGTTGAAAAAATGTTAAAGCTCTTCATTTTCCTGAATTTTGCATGTAAGGGCCTAAAGACATCCAGTGATGTATTTACCAAGTTGAGGTTGGATGATTTAATTTCTAGTTTTGCAGAAAATGGTTCATCTTTCATTTTTCTTGAAATGTTTTTTATTGCAAAACTTTCCTTGTCAGCCAAGTGAAAGAAGGGTTGTTACTTTCTGTAGGTAGAAGATTCCATTGTGCTGCTTCTGTGTAAACCTAATTAAAATTATCATTTGTTCCTCATCTTCTAAGGCATGCAATGCATTTATTTCTCTTGATCTCTTTCTCTGTAGAATTTTCCTGAAAAGGATCTTCTACACTGCCATTCTAAGGATGTGATTGAAGCTCATTTTATGGCTTGTATAAAAGAAGCAGATGCTTTAAAGCACAAAAGTCAAGTCATCAATGAGATGCAAAAAAAGGATCATAAGCAGCTGTGGATGGGATTACAGAATGGTAAATATGCACCAAGTACTAATTAGATTTAGGTCTTGCATGCTAATAAATAATTTTTTCAAATATTATTCATGGTATAGGATATAAAATGTCATTGCTCTGCAGAGGCTTAGTCTATGGAATCCATTTATTTATTTTTATTATTGCTGGTGTCACCATTTGTGTGATAATCCAGATATGGTTTGCATTATTCAAGGGACTGGATTGGATCATGACTCTGTTTTAACAAACCCAAACTAGCAACAAAATAGATGAATGTTGTCTAGTGCACTTTTGTGCAAAGGGTGACCTTTGTCTGAGAGACACCTGGGGTAGTAAGAGTTGTTCCACTTCAGAGACCATAAGTGAAAAAGGTTGTGTCCTCTAGGTAATGCTGAAGGATTGTCACTGGTAAACAGTACAGGGAGACTTTCCAAAAAGTTGCCCAGTAGATTCATATTTTTCACTTTTCACTCTGCCAAATTTATTTCTTTATTGTTGATATTACCATAGCTTCACCTAGATTTCTGCATAAATAAATACTGACTTGAAAAATTCAGCAAAACAGTCAGTACAGGTTGGTCTAAAATAGTGTTCTTACCTTGCACAGGGGGCATGAATCTATGTAGCAGTACAAAGTACAACTTCTGGTTTTAGTGTCTTCTTGTTTAGACACCTTGTAAGTAAAACCTGTGAAGTATTTCAGAAACTGCTCTCTGGAAGGGGCAGTAAGGCCACTTTTAATATGTTTTCCTCATTTTCTGAAACTGGCATTTGTATTATTCCTGGTAAATTTATTTTACAGAAGTGTGAAAATGTTTATTCTCTCTTGGGATATGAAATACTAAGATTTAACAGCTTTCCATGTGTTTATAAGGAGAATTAAATGAAACAGCAGAAGCTTTGAATGCAAGGTGACTTCTGAGGCATGTTTTCTTTAGACAGTGAGGGGCCAAATTAGTTCAGGTTTAATGTGTGATTTTGGTGGGTGTGTGGGTTACCTATTTTTTAGTTGCTGTTGTTGTTTGGTGCTACTGCCTTTCATATTAATGATACTCCTATAATATTTTTAAAGTTTGAGTACTTATTAGAAACCTCTGATTTCTATTTTTTAATTGGAGGAGAGTTAGAAGTTGAGAGGTTATCTTAATTTGCCATTTGAGTGGTAAGATCTTGAGGGATGCCACACATACCTGCAAAAGTTATCAAGTAAGAAACTGCACTTTATCTGGTTCAATTCAAAGTACATCCTGAGAGCTTCTCTTTCGTACAGATGGTAGGCAGCAAACTGACTGATATTCACTTTTGTGAATTAAGAGTTCTGGAAGCCAGAATCAGTATAAAAATAGATGTTTCTCTAAAGCTTACATTGTTACAAGACAATTTAAACTGCAGTTTTATTTCGTGGGAAAAAGTAGTCTGCTGTAGCAGTATTTGTCTTGCAAGCAGTTTAATTCAAGAGAAGCAAAATACTGTGCCAACATAGTTTTGTTTTTGTTTTCTGTTTCAAGAATTACTAGCTTTATTGTATAAAGAAATCCTATCACTTTGTCCTGATGGTCAGGTGTTGCCAGCAGTGCATTTTGTGCTCTTTTTATTAATACTTCTTAAAATTAAAACATAGGTTATGAATATAATGCTATATACTATATACACCTAGGTTATGAGTATTAAAATGGCAGAAGAGTTGAATAGACAATGAAATAGCATGAGTTCAAGTTCTTTTCCTGGAAGTTAGAGAACCTCCATAGCCTCAATATGGGGGGGTAAGAGAACAGATATGCAGTGTGTTCTTTCCGTGCTCATCTTACTCTCTCTCTTTGAGTTTATTTGTCTAAGAGTATCTTCCCTTGCAGGGAAACCAGCATTTGACTGGCTTGCTTTGTAATTTTAAGAACAGAGGTTGCCTAGCAAGGTTGATTGCAGGAAGATTTCACTGTACTAGTGAGCAATAGCACCTGTGCAATCTGACACCTAAATGAGAAGTTTAAACCATCTTTTGAATACTTTCAAATGCTAATTTTAATTTCTCAGCTCTTCATAAAAGAGAAACAAGAAAAGCTTGTGAAACCAAGAAAACTCTTTTTAAGCATGTTGTACCTGTCAATATGTTTTTATAGGCTTTCCTTTGAGAGGTAATAATTTTAAGCCTCTGTGAAACAGAATGAATGACCACAAAAAAGAAAAGAAAGTAGCATTTGTGATAACTGCCTTGTAAGTAATGATACATCTGCAGGCTTTTTTTCCTGTGAAACTTCAAAGCATTTTTCTTCAGGTCTTAAATATAGGAAGTGTTATTTGTTTAGCAAGTGATTGCAGTACTTACAGGATATGTTTTATACTTAGGTTCTTGGAAAAAAAGTCCAGTTTTGCTTGTTTGGAGAAATGCAACTTCCAGTTACAGATGTCATTTGGTAGAAATACTTCTACTGAAAAGGAACTACTTGAACAGGTAGCATGAGAAACTTTTCAGTTGCCCCTAGATGGCTTTTAGGGAAAGAGCTTTAATAGTGAATTTGTGGCAAAGTCTTGTGCTGGTAACAGCTGGCAGGTATTCATAACAACCCTCACATGCCTCCTCCTACCAATTCTGGTTTTGTGTTAATCTGCTACCAAATCAGGAAGGTAAACATACTTTTCTGTCTTTGCTAGTGCTGTGGTTTTGCTTGTTCTTCAGACTTCAGTTAGCCAGTTTTTTTGTCCCTTAACCAGACATTTCTTAGCTAGAACATTTCTTTGGGACAGGCCCTGAATTTGACCCCCATCATGTCTGACTGTCAGGGAAGCAGTAAAGGCAGGCTGTATAGCTATGTTGAGCTGTCTTTCTTTGAAAGAATTTTTTAATTCTTTGGTCAGAATTGATGGAAAATGTTCCTACTGTTCTTGCTTTAGTGTTGTGGCCATTTTTCAAGTGGGTGCTTTTTCCTTCTTGCCTTTTGTTTGGAAAAACAAAGGCTTTCAGCTTTGAAACATTAAGGCTCTGTGGGCTTAGTGATGACTCAGGATCAAACAAATTAAATCTCAGAGGTTTTGGGAGGAGAGATGGATTTTTTTTTTGCATGGTTCAAAGAATTAATATCTATAACTTCAGTATATAGTGGTTCTGATAAAGGAGGGGTTTAGGTTCAGTACAGCTGCTTTTTATCAGTTTTGGAGAGACATCAGCAACCATACCCTGAACTTTTCACCGGCATCCTTTGTAACCAGTGAAGACTAGAGTTGGTGTTTCTGGTGCATGAGTTGGGGAAGTAAGCAGTAAAAATTCATGGCTATTTTAAAGGCTTCTTGATATATTGTAAAATATAATGAAGTCATTATTTTGCTGAAAACATGGTGGAGAAAGAATGTAATGCTCATGCATGTGGTAGGTAGGGCTTACCAAAAGTTAAGTGGCCATATTGAATTGTTCTTATTAAAGGAGAGGAATCCTGCAAACATTCAGAATGTTCAATTTTTTGTGGATAAATTACAGCATAAAAGTAGCTGTCTTAAATACACTGATCTCAAACTGAACTGTGTAGTATTAGGGGAGGGAGCTTCTCTTTCTCTTGGGATTGCATCTGTAGTTTACTTCGTGTTGTGGCTTACAGATTAATATTTTGTTAAACTCGAATTTACAGCTAACTCTCTATGTGGAAGCTTGTGCTAATTGTTCTGTAGTTGTAAACACTGCTGTTAGAAATCTGTTGTAGTGCATATAGGCAAGCAGAATTGAGTTGACTTATTTACACAATAATAGTACTAAAAAGGGAGTGACAGACCTAGGTAGCCAACCTTGAGGCACATACCACTGTATTTGACTATTAGTAGTACTTGAGCTAGTTAGCATAATGTTGCTACAGTGTGAAAAACAAAATAATTTCTTCTTAATAAAATATTTCTGTTGGGAAGTTTAAAGATTAGGGTGGGGTTTTTTTAGTTCTTTTCCCCACTGTTCTACAGCAAGAACTCCATTTTAACTGGCCATATGTTGTTGCCACTGTATCTTATTGCAAGTTACTTGTAGATATTTCTCATTCTGTGATAACTGCCCATATTCTTAGTGTATGCTAAGTTAAAGCTGTGCTGCACTGAAATGCATTTGTTGGTGGCAACCACTTGAGCTTTTACCTTTACCCTCTTGGTGAGGGTTACTGTTTTTGTAGAGTCAGGTGGGTAGAAGGGACATGTTTGACATCCAGATCTGTGCCAATTTTCAACTTGTTTGAAATGTGACAGCACTTGAGTTTCAGAGAATTGACTGTAAGGTGCTAGCACAAATGAAACTGATTTTTCTGGTTGTCTGAAGAACCTTGCCTCCGAGTCTCAGCCTGAGAAAGAAGCCCAGCCTTCAAAACTTCAGCCTGGACTAATCCTTAGTTAACACTGCTGAATAGTAATAGGTTCAGCAGTTAGGATTTGTTAACAGGAAACTATGACTGGACTTACCAGCAGCCTTTTAATAATGTAAGACTTAGAAATTTGAATTCACCTCAGTGACTTCTAAAGGATCTCCAGTCTTGCCTAATGGAGGAAACAAAAACTCTCCAAGTGTTTCCCTGTAACAGCCTGCAATTTCAGTGGTAGATATCTGCACCCTAAATGTATAATGTGGCACTCTGTACTTGTACATTTAGGTTTGAGTTTTCATTTGATGCTTAATGAACTTATATGCTGAGATTGTTTTGTTATGGATGGCATTAAGTCCATGTAGTTTTGCCAACTCATAGTATTTCTATATATGTAAATAGGTGGTTTCAAAGCTCTCTTTAGATTCTGTGAATTTCTGTAGTACTGAAGGCTAATGTCTGTCTGGTGTTTGTGCATTCAGTGACTGCATTTCTAATAAATGAATATTTATAAATGTGAATGACTTAGCTGATAGATTTTTCAACTGGCTCTCTCCTCCATTACTTGGTTATTAGCTTTCTGATCTTTGACATAAAATGCATAGGCAAAAGTTTTTATAGTTTGCTTGGGTAAAGTTACCTTGCAGCCATCCTCTCTTGTTTAAGAAATACAAGCAGCAGAGTCTTCTGAAACTCCCATACTGTCACTAACCTCACTTCTGTTCAGATGGTACTGCCATTACTTTAAACACTGTTATTCAGATAGGAACATCTGCTTTTTGCAAATACTGGCCTTTGCTAATATAGAAACTCTCTAACACATTGGTCACCACTTTCTTAAAAACAGATGCATTGTGGAAAACAAAAGTAATGAGATCTGAGTATCAAGGGAGCTTAGATACACTGCAGACTGCATAAGCTTTTCACCAGGGAGGGAGATGAGTGTGTGAAGTTCCTTTGCCGATAGGTAGAAAACACTTCCTTGTTTACTGGCTTGCTGAAAACACAGTTTTGTTTTGATTGCCAAGCTTCTGGCTAGCACCTTCTGTCTTTAAGTCCTGTCTAGCCAAAGCACTAATTAGTTCTTAGGGCTCATAGTAGCATTATTAGCCTCTTTAATTCTGTTTTGCATAAATAGGAGGTACTAACACACAGAAATGGGAGAACGATGAATGTTTTTGCTTGTATTTTCAAGAGGGTTGGGTGGTGTTGGGTTTTTGTTTGTTTTAAGCTTTGAGTCTTTAAGGGGTCTTCGAAAGCAGGTACTTTGGGATTTTGTGTTTTGGAGCTTTAGGGTCCTGGCATTCAGCCTATGCTCCTAATGCTAGTAAAAGCTCTTGCCAGGCCATATATATCAGTATACAATCTGGATAGCCTTTTCCTGCTGCTTGCTTTAAGAATGTGTTAACTTTCTTACACCCAACTCAGTTTCCTATAGTGAAAATATATTCATAGAAAGATGTTTGGAAGACAGCAATATAAGGTTGTGAGGATGAATTAGCTTGTATCTTCTGATAGTGCTATCCACATGGTGTAAATGTGTCTTAAGATGTCTGACACTGTTATGTCTACCTAATTTACTAGAAAGCTTTTAATTCCCCAGGATAGCAAGTGGATTGACAGAACATACTTGATTAAAAAAATGCAACAGGTTTGTCATTCAACAGTTACAAATGTATTGTTGTTATATTTAGAAACTGCAGAAACTATTAGAAATTTAAGCATCTTGATAAACCAATAGATTGTCTTGATTGTTGTCTGAGTGTTCAGAGAATAATCTGAGAAATAACAGATTTGTAAATTTGCCTGCCTTAAATAAGAGGTGCCTGTGCAGTAGTGGTGACTGCAGCTCAGGTAGGTGCTTGTCAAGAGGCACTTGCTGCTAATTGGGAAGCAAGAGCGTGGAAGTACTTTTGTGAGGTAAGTAGCAGGAAATGCTCTCACAGAATACCGGGCTAGAGTTTGTTTACAGTTCCTTGGAAGTTCTTACCATGTGTTACATTTAGGCAGGAGAAGCAATGTGTTACAAACCCTGCAGTATGTATTAACTGGCTTTTAGCACACTGCCAGGCATCTGTGCTCTACACAGGAGTGAAGCAAATCTCAGTCTCTTCGTTTTCTGTAGTTGCTTTAATTGTTAGCAGCAGTTTTGGAAGCAGGAAGGATTTATAGATTTCTGATATTACCTTGCTTCAGAGGGGCTGAATTCTATAGCAGTTGTACCCCCAGGCTTTGGGAGACTCTGATGAATGTTGTGCCAGGGAGGGAAAAATGGAGAACCACTGTGTTTGGTGTCTTGGAGAGTTAAGGCCTACAGAGGAATTAGTGCCTTGGTCTTCCCTTCTAGAGCTGCCTCCTCCAGTAAGGCTAGCAGCAGCAGCTTTGTTCATCTTAGCTCTTCATGGTCCTTTCTGTAACTTTTGCTATTAGTTGTTTGCCTGATTTGAATAAATTGATTTACATGTATAAAAGCCTTTACTGCTCTGGACATGAAGACATTTTAAGTGCAATATAATATTCAGTTCTTGTAAAGTCTGAACACAGTGACATGGTGTGCTGCTGCAGGCTGTTTTGCTAAACCTACTTACTTGGAGAATACTAACGAAACTGTTGCAAACAGAAACTTTTATCTTCGTGTTGTGTCATGAAATTGACAGTATTTCCTGATTGTTATACATTGTTGCAGATTATTTTAAAGCTCTACATAGACAAGTGTAAACCCCTCAAGACTTTTTTTTACTGCTTTAGTGTCTCTGCATTTTGCACCTATTTTTTATCTGTAGTTAGGAACAATTAGATGTTTTTAACAAACTAAGACAGTGTGGACCAAGCAGCAGGGAATGGAGAAACAGGCACTGTTAATTGAGGTAATAAAATCCATAATTCATGGCCCAATATTTCCCTGACAGTGAGGGATATGATAGGAATTCAAATTGCTTTCTCTTTCAGTTTGATAAGTTGCCACATCACTGTTTTCCTAGGGTAGTGCAGATGATTCACCCTTGGCTTCAGGCTGAATGGGGAAGAGAAATGTGGGGAAAATAAATTTCTACAGGTCATGCTTCTCAAAGTTTTGCATGTTGTTTCAATTGCCTCATTTACCTATTTTAGCTGAAAAATATGTTATTAATATTTACAAACTCTGATTTTTACCTTCACAGATAAATTTGAGCAGTTTTGGGCAATAAATCGAAAACTCATGGAGTACCCTCCAGAAGAGAGTGGATTTCGATACATCCCATTTAGAATTTATCAGGTAGGAGACAATGAAATAAAACCACTTTTGCCAGACTGAGGTGTCATCTGTCATAATCCATTTTCAGAATCATACATTCCCTTTTCTAGCATTATGGTAAAACTTGGTGTGTTTGTCTTTGCTGGACCCCTGAGTTGTACGTGTTAGGGAAGACAATAGAATATTTATTCCAATAGGTAATTACCATTCATTATGTCATAAACATCTCATAGTTGAGAATGTGCTAAGGTTGGTAGAGATTGCTTCTTTCTTTTTTAAAAAGGCTAATTCTGGTTTTAAAGTGACTTCTAACTATGAAGACTACTTAGGATGCAAAATGCCCTCCAAAAGATCCAAGTTAAACATCTCAGGAGCAATGGCTTTACCTCAGCCACCGTGTAGGCTTCTTTTCATGTGGCATTATAAGGTGAAAGTAATGGCATAGATTTTTGCATCTAGTTCTTACCTTAGTCTTCCAATTGCAAGCTTTACAATCCAAAACTAACTTTGGGTATTTTTCCTGTTTTAATATGCCAACACTCTATTTTGCCCAGCAGTTTATTTGGAGAAACTTATTGGAATCCTTACAGTTTTTCAGTGCCTCCTTAGTTTTTGTAGCATTAAGACCAGAATGGAATTTGGAATTAAGAGTGGTTTAAAAACATACAGAATTCATGTAACCTCTTAGTAAATTAAACAGTTCTCTTTTGTGTTTGAAACATTTTCATCTATGTACATTTCAGTTTTGCACCTGTGGCGATCAGGAAAGTCCTTTGTTCCTAGCCATAAGCAGCCTGATGCTGCTTTGTAACAGCTTTTAGTGACCAAACAAACCTACGTAATCTTGCAACAGGACTGAAGTAACTTTTTATGTTGGCTAGGTACTGTCATAGTGAAACCTTAGACTGAGAACAGAAGTCAGTTATTTTGTCAGAGATCCTAGCAGATGGCAAAGTTTGTACCAGTATAAAAAAGTTTCTGTCAGGAAAAGTAGTTCACTTACAGGGTTTTGTTTGATTGTTGACTGCATTGTTTGTTCTGTGATAGGTGTGAGGGCTTTAAAATGTTTTCATAGAAATCACACAAGTGGCTTTGCAACATGAAGGGGTTTTTGTCTGAACAAGATACAGACCTTTAAGCCATGAGCAACATTTTCTGCGATATCACATGATTTCATGCTAGTAAAGCTTGCTTTTTTTAAATCTAATTCAGTGGTGTCAGTAGTACTTGCCTTAATTTTCATTGTCTCTGCAACTGAAAACCTTTACTAGTTGTAGTTTAATCCCCAAATCCCTTAAGACTAGAAGGCCAAACACCAATAAAGCTGATGCTGAGACAGTCTTTGAGAAGGTTGGTGTATGTTATTTTCAGTAATGCTGCTTTTAATATTTCTAAATATTTTCAGTAATGTTCCTATTAAAAGTGGATGCAGGTGTTTCTGGCTTTTTTTGTTTGGGCTCTTGGGCTGTGTTACTGATTAGTGCTCATCATAAAAGTCTATGTATTTAAAAGAATTTTCAGAAAGTGTTAGGAAGGGTGAGTTTAAAATTTGATTCCAAGCAAGGAGTTAATTCCTGTAGTTTGAACCTAATTTTACACTAGTGACAGACTTTGTGTATGCTGAAGTGACTGATTCTTAAGAAAAAGTATTGTTCAGAAGTATTTAACCCCCATCCCAAATGCTTTTCATTTCTGCTAGTGCTGGCAGAAGTCAGCCTTCCATTCTAATTGGTTGCTTGCATGTCCCTACAGAAATACCTGGAAGCCAATTTAGCCTGGGTTTGTGTTACAGTGGACACTTAACTCTCTATGTGTTTTCACATGGTATTTTTGTAGACATTTAAGGATATACAGGTGGGTGGGGGGAAATTATTAGGCATTTCCTTCAGTGGGGAGAGTTCCTCCTCTTAGTCTCCATGCTTTTCATTACTCCAAAATTCCTGAAAGGAAATGCTGTGAAGAGAATTGCCTGGATTGTGTTTTGGCAGTATGAGGTGGATGAATTTGTTTTCTTTCAAAGGGGTCTACTAGATTATGGGATCAACTAAGAAAGATCAGTCTTAGCAATGATTAAATGTGACTGGGAAAAGTTCCTGCAGAAAAAAATGCATGCAAAAAATGATGTGATGTGTTTTTCACTGAAAATCTGATCTTTTCAAAATGCAAAGGCTCTTTCAGTTGTGAAGCCTGTCTGTTAAAATACATTTCTAAAGAATAATATGAATCATACCTTGTGTGGTATCCAAATCTGATGGTGTGTGGGGGAGAAAGAGATGGCAAAAATATGAACATCATGCTTGGGTAAGTCAGAACTAAACCAACAACAGGTAATCTTCTTTTAAGTGTAACACCTGATATTGGACCAGAATCCTGGCATCTACTGTAGAAGGTAGAGACTGACTGTAATTAAAGATAACTCATTTGCAATTTTAAGTTTGCAAAGAGATCTTAGAAATTTTATTCCCAGCTGTCATAGTCTAAACTGTGTTGTGTGGAGCTTGTGCCAGATGAACCTTTGACATAGGTGGAAACTTTTTCTACCAGAGATGTTTGAAGACAGCTATTGTATTTTTGACTCTTTCATTTACACATGTCAAAAGAAGTGCCCCACTTCATCACTTCTAAGGTATGAGCTGCTGTGTCTTCAGTTGGCAGTTGCATGAGAACTTTTGTACCTTTTTGTCTGATAGTACTGTTGAACAGTGTGTTCTTCACTGGCTCTTTAATAGAAAGAAAGAAAATAATAGTAATGTTTTGAGTGTATTATGCATTGTGTTGCTTTTTTTGTACAACATGAACTAGTTTAGCTTGAGAACTGTTTCCCTTTGTTTATAGGACCAGCTGGTTTTGCACTTTCTAATTGAACAAACTGTATGGCTGATAGATGGCCACAGGCACTGTGATGGAGCATATTAGTCAGGCACCAGAGAGGAGTCTCTACGTGCTGGTAGACACTACCCTAATGAGCTCCTGTCAGCTGTCCTACACTATAGGTGGGAGCACTCAGTCCCACTTGGTTTGCACTCATTCCTTGAGTTTTACTATCTTGCTCTTTCCCTATATCATGCTCACTCAGTTGATCCTTCTTGTACTCTTAATATTCCTTCTTTCTACTGGGCTCTGCCCTATGAATATATAGGATTTAAAGTTGTAAATAACACTTCATGCTTGAGGAAAAAAAAATTACAAAAGTATGTGGAGGGGGAATAAAAGAAGCATTAAAAATATTAAAGATAAATTCTGAGCTTTTCTGAAGTCACACTTGGCTCAAGGCAGGCTGACTGTGGTGTGTTTGTGAGCCCAAAAGAGGATGAACTGGAATTGTTTGCTTGTTCCTTTATTTGGTTACTGGGACATGCCATGGCACTGGAATGATCATTTTCCTTACCTCTGTTTTCTAAAGGTTTTGATTAGGTTATTAATTTTATTGCTGAATGACATAGTAAACCCTGGCTTTGAATGGGTTTTACCATAAGATGCTGTGATTAAATTGTAGTCACAAAGTGTTGTGATGTTTATCTGCCATAGTAACAAGTGAAATTTTCCATACTTAATAATGCATCAGTTAAATCTAACACTTTGCTCTTTCTGTCAAAGATGCAAATGTCTGCTGTGACCTGTCCTCAAAAAACAACAAGGTTGGAGGGGGAAATGAAATATTCTAAGAAGTTATTAGTGTCTGGCTTGTAAATGAATCAGAAGCTCAAGCATGGCCCTTTCCCAAGTAATGAAGACTGGTTTATTCATGTTTCCACATGAATGGGAAGAGCTCAGATAATCAATTGCAAAACCCATTACAAGTATGTAAATCAGTGTCACAGACTGTCCCATGTTATGACAACTATTCAAAAACTGATCAAAACAGACAGTTTGGAAGGGTACTGTGGCCACCTGTAATGTTTTCAAGTAGCAGTGAATCCATCCTTTTATGCTAATACGTTATTAAATTATTAAAATCATTTATTAACATCTTTTTGGTTTGGGTTGGGGACCTTCCATTACATTTCAAGGCTGAATTTGCCTGACTTCAGCTTCAGTTTCTAGATTTCTGTTTTGCCTTACACCACCCACTTTCAGGTCATTTGATTTTTCTGACCTCCAAGTCCGTTTCCAGAGTGATTTCAGCAGCTCCAGTTTTCTTTGGTAAGTTGAATCAATAGAGCTCTTTAAGCCTCTTATCAGGAGGCTTCCTTACCAATGCTGAACTTTTTTACTCATCTTTTCAAACACTCTATTTTGTTAGTCCTCAAGATTGGTGTTAAAGTTAGGAGGACATAGAGGCCAAAAGTGAAGTTCATTTCTGTAGGATTTTAGATCTAACATACTTCAACTCTGGTAGAGTTAGCCTGCTAGTTGAAACTGCAGATATGAACATTTTTATGAAAGCAGTTGAAATGTAATGGCTTGTCAAGCAGAACTAGAATATGAGAGTGCTGTCGACCTGAAGAGGGCAACACAACACAGCGAGTTTCAGCATCTTGGTGGCTGGTGAAAACTATCTTGCATTGCAGTAGTGTGATACCTTATTTAGCTTTTCTCTTATTTCTTGAAAATGGTATTTTCATAAAGGATTAGCTGCAAATGGATCAACTTCTCTTTGTAAGTGAATAGGAGAACAATATGGAATGATTTGTGTAATGGAGGTGTGCTCAGCTGGATTCTGTGCTGAAAAGAAAGAATGGTCTCAGATTCATCCTTAAGTACACAGAATGGCTTATTCTAATGACTGTTGATTCAGCACTGAAGCAGCACTAGCATACTTTCACCAGCTTTAAATTGCTTGAAAATCAAAGCTTTGTGAATGCGAGCTTAAAAGTTTTAGTGGGGAAATACTTTTCCTAGTGCATCATTATTGAAAGAAAAACCAGACCAACCAACAAAAAAACCCCAAAAGTCTTCTATCAAGTGTTATATGTGGGAAGCATCATCCATAAGCTGCTATGAATACTTTTCTAAACTTGATTGCTTAGTTCTGTGCTGAAAGTAAGAGCAATTTGTCAAGTTGTCACCTTGAGTTGAAGGTCACTCTCACCACAGTTGAAGTTCCATAGTTGCATAAGCTAAGTTAAGAGTAAACAGAGTAAGGAGCCAGGCACTTTCCAGTGGTGTCCAGTGGCAGGAGCAGAAGCAATGGGTGTAGACTGAAAGTCAAGAGTCTCCATCTGAATATCAGGAAACGCTTTTTTTTATTGTGAGGGACATTGAGCACTGGCACAGGTTGTCCAGATAGGTTGTCCTCATCCTTAAGGATAGCCAAAAGACACTTGGACATGGGTGTTTGTCTGTAGCTAGCACTGCTTGAGCACAGTATTTGGACCAGATGTACTCCAGAGGTCCCTTCCAGCCTCAACCATTCTGGGGTTCTGTGATTCACAATCAACATACTAGCATGCTGAAAAGCCATTTGGAAGACCTAAAAGATGTTCTATTAAGCCACAGAAGCTTAAATTGTTCCTTACAGAACATTGTTCTTTTGAATTCCATGAGAGGCTCCTCCTTGATGCTACAGTGCTAAAATCTAGGATTACTAGAAGGGTCTAAGAGAAGTTTGTGCCTTTTTTTCTCCTTTATGCCCTTACACAATGTGATGTGAATATATTTGATGTGGCTACACAATCAGTGTGGACAACATGATCCATCTTTACAGTTGTAGAAACTGAAGCATTGTATTCTATTCTGTAGTGGTACCATTAAGCAAACTCCTTACATTTTTAATCACTTGGAGTTGGTAAAGAGGGTCTTTTAACTAGGCATATCTTTTTCAGATTAGTAGAGCCTTCAACAACACGTGAGTGAATTAACTGAAATACTTGCTGGTAAATTGTGAATTATGTAGGAAGCTAGGATAGAACTGCTGTTGCTTCATACAGTGTGCCCTGCTCAATAAAAGGCTTCAAGGAAGATGTGAGTTGTTGCCCACACATGATGATGAGAATAGTCCTTAACCATTCATGACCAAAAATTATTCAAATATTATTGTCTAGACATAACTGTAATAAGCCCTGCTACATAACATTTTACCCTTTTTCCAGATGTGTTTATAATTCTAGTTGTGGCTTTAATTTGAATGTAGTCTTAACTAAGATACTATTTAATTCTGGCATTAAATATTACTTGCATCAATTCTTGACACAACATTTACCACATAACAGACCATAACAAATTAAAGCTTCCACCAAGGGAACACATCACATAATTGTTCTTGCTTTTATAACAGTAATCATTAATATTCAAAAACTAAAATAAATTTCCAGCTTGTGTAATACTGTAAAGAGAGCTTTCAAGAATAACAAAATTTTCACTTTACTTGATATGCATACAGGTTACATACAATTTTGACCACAAACTTAGATTTTCTTGGTCATGCAAAGTATGCAAATGTCAGAAAATCAGTTTGAGGTAGTTTGGATGCACTCTTCTATAAGAGAAAAATGGTTTGTATGTCCTTCATGTTGTGCAATAGTCTTTTAACAGTATGTGTTATTTTCATATCTTATGTTATTTCGACTCTTGAGAGCAGTAAGTTTTAAGCCTGTATCTAAGCAGACACTTGTCATGGCCATATTAGAGCATATCTACAGGGATTCATAAAATTATCTCAAGCTTCAATTAAGTGATATACTTCTGCACTGCTAATTTATGTGACTGCAGTTAATATGAATTAAATATTTAATATGTAGTCTGTTTATTTCATCTTTTTGTTGTTGTCGCTGCATAACTCTTAAATATTAGGGTGTATAAAGTTCCTGTTCATAAGTATAAAGTCTTCTAACTTCATGAGGAAACCAAAGCTTCCTTCTCACCATGTAACTGCAAACTCAAGTGGAAGGATGCTTTTTTCCCCTATAGGTTATAATTAGGTATATAGCGTAATTTTTACAGCCAGTGAAGGTATGTAACTTCTCAGAGCAACTTAAAATGCATTATGGGAAAACCAAAGAATTTGATTTATTCTGTATGTTTACTTTACTGCTCATCCTGCAATGCACATCACATCCTGTCAGTGAGTCAATTTTTCTAGTAGTTCTAGATAGGTATTGAGCATGTTTATACTGCTTTTTGTCCTTCAGTTGTTAGTTACATATGGGACATATAAAACCATTACTAGTTCTTTTATTCAAAAAATTGTAATTAGTTCTGGTTTGCAGTGTTGCATATCTTACTCTCTGAACAGTGATGTGATCTTGCAGGTAGGCAGTTCAAAATGCTGAATGCTAACAAAGGCAGTGCCAGCCTTATTCAAAGCACACAAAATCCTAACTGGAGCATCTGTTAGATGGCGTTTGCAGAGACTGCCTACAGAAATACTAGAAATAATCTTTTCATTTTCTTGGAATGTTGTTCCAGTCCTAACAACTTGAAGAGTAAATGAAATGGAAAAATCATCCAAGGTATACAGTAAAGCAGTGAGGTGTCTGGGAGAAGTGCTCTGTAGCTTGAAAGCTTTGAAGGAGAGGAGAGGAGCAGTGCTTACAGGATAAAGACAAATTGTGTTATCCTGTTTTATTCCTCTTATAATAGAAGCTCAAAAAATGCTGGTTAGATTTGGAAGGTGACAGATTTCAAGTGGATAAAGCAAGAGATCTTTTCCTTGTTGTGTGCATGTGTATGTGTCTGTACTTCAGCTTGAGCTGAAAATCAAGGGTGAACTTGCTGCCTTATGAAAGAGGTGAAGTTTATAGGTTTTTAATAGGTGCTTGAGGAAAAGCAAGTTTCTTGAAGCTTCTTTCAGTGTGTGTGTGTATTTCTCATTGAGTTTAACTTAGTCTTGATTGCTTGTGGTGTGTTTTGATGGAGGGGAGGTGCTTGAAAAGGGAGAGAATTTGAACTTTCATTCAGTTTGTTTTACTGGGACTCTGTGGATGTCTCTTACAGCCTACTGGTTTAATATGTCAAATGAAGACTAGCTGGGGGAAATCGAGGAAAGCAGTTACTCATTTTTAGCTGAATTTCTGTAAAGGGATAAAACTGAAGCTTAAATCTCAGTAATCAGTTTGTGAGGTCTACTACTCAGGGAGTTGATTTTTCTCTACTTTCCTTTTTATATAAAATAAATCAGTATGTAAACTCTTATTACTACTTTTAAAGCTTGGTTGAGTTTAAATCAGTTTAAACAAAATGATAAATTTTAATTGAGAGGGGTTTTTAGTGTAAAGTGTTTCATTACAAAACAGCACAAACTATGAACTTGACAAGCTACTGAAAATATGATGGAGTATGTAGGGAAGTCTCAAGTTTTACAGTTTTAGGCTGCCAGCTTATGCACATGTGGGAATTGTAAGGAATTTTTTATTATTTATTTTTACTTTGTGGGTTCAGTATGTATGGTAACTTTTTATTTGTTTGAATACTGCTAGAGTAGCAGCAGAATGTTTAGGCAGAAAATCCAAGTCCCTTCCTCTAGATGGAAATATTAGTAACTCTCTGACTTTTCTAGATTAAAACCCAGTAGTTCATGAGTTATGTTTTTCATTTTAAGATGCATCCTGTATAAAATATCTGACTAATTAAATTGTGGATTTCATGCAGTGTTTGATGTTCTGTTGATTCTGAGAAGGACCAGANTTTTCTGGCAGGATGATAGGGAAGAGAAAGGGTTATAATTGTTAGCACAATATGTAACTATATAGCTTGTCTCTATCCTGTGATGCTTCATGCTGCCTTAAAGGGCCTCTTAAAACTTTCCCTCACCTAGAACTCTTCTCAGTGCCAGTATACCTGAATAGGTAATTTTTTCTCACTGTAGTGTAGTTTTATTTTCACTTTCAGTTTCCTTTCACTGTTACTGTTTAAACTTTCTTTAAAAAGAGCAAAGTCTTTGTTCTGCAAAGCACAAGGTTTGTGGTGCTGTGTAGTGGTATAGAAGAAGGAGAGGTTCCAGTTGCAGTAAGTCCAGCCTTCTAGAAGATGTTAAATTAGAGTTGAATATTTGCTCTCATAAAAATTTGATCATTTGATACAAAATTGTGGCCATGATTGGTATAAAATGCACTGCAGATTTTGGGCCAGGTGATTGTCTTCATAGCTCATATACTTGAAGGCATTCCTGTTGTAGATCTGTCCTCAGCAAGTCCTGATTGACTCTCACCTGTTGTATCCTGCACGTGCATTCAGCATCTTCTGAACAGCTCACAGTTATATTGAGACTAGACTAAGATAAAATAACTTTAAAAGCTCTATATTCTGTTGAAGCTATGATAATCTTAGGAAAAAACCTATGACTACTATACAAATACATCCTTTAGGCCTAATGTAGATAACTTAAAACCATTCTCAATTTGCTGTTATGCAGTGATGTCTTTGTGGGTTACATTAAAGGTAATAGTGTTTAGTATAATTGATTAAGCAAATGTCATTCAAAACAACATTATGCAAGCAATTACTTATGTTGACTATTCCTTCACGTGCTCTAGTAGCAAACACTAGAGTAGAAAGCTGTAGTCAAGTGAGGCTTGTATTACCAGCTACCACACTTCAACAGGGTGATGTTAAGATTTTTCTAGCATTATTTATACTCCTATCTGTCTAAGATACTTTGAAAAGTTATCCCATAAACATTTGGGTTGCAGAATGGGACTTTTCTTTTGACTCTTCTAATGCATAAAGTATCTGCTGCAGGAGAGGGCAGAAGTGTGAGCATGTTGGAGTAATGCTCTGCCTGGAGGGTTACATTTGTGAATGACAGTGTATAAACAATGTGCAGTTACTTCTGTCATTTTAACATTGAAGGAGAGCAGTGATTTTTATTTACATTCCCACATCTGTAGTGCTCAACAGTTAAAATGTGAGGTTGAATTAATTTTCTATCATGTTTCCTAATAGCAGCTGAGGATATTGCTTTGCAGCTCTCAGCAACTGAGACATTTTAGAAAATAAACCTTTGGCTTTTTCCTTTGATGGTAAATTATGATAACCAGGAAAAAAATTGATTGTTATTTATTAATAAATAATGAGAAACTGCAATATGCAGTTGGGAAATTCTTATCTTAAAGTTTATTGATGATAACCACCTTTGCCTACATCCTTCCTCTGGTGTTTATTTCCACTTCTACTACTGCACGTGCTGAGCACTTGGGAGCTGTGATTAGACTGCTGTGAATAACAGAGTTTAGGTTTTTAAAATAAACTCAGTAGAAATTTGTTTTGGTTGTAACAATGTTTTAAGGGGTTTGCCTGTCTTTTTTTTTTAATGTTTTGGATGTACACTTCTTCAGTATACTGTGCCAGAGCTCACTTCTGAAGTGTGGATCTGTCTGAGGTGGATCCTGCTGGCTGGGTGCCTCCCATCATCTTAGCGAGTATTCAGGCGTTTCATTAGCACTGTTGTATCTACCCTGAGGACACAGAGAACTGACTACAACAGCTAGTCAGCTCCTTCTGATCAGTTTGCATAAGGAAAACTGGGAAAAGACTAGTTTTCCTTTTGGGGAGACTGTTGGCAAGAGGTAACAAGTAGCTGTGAGTCAGCAGTTCTGCCTGGTGCTGCCCTGGAGTTACCTGGCGGTTGTGTGCCAGACTCCTTGCCTTACTGTCTCAGAAAGGTAAATGACAGTTAAGTTGTCCTGGTGAATCTACTGCTTGTGGCTTTTTATGTAGGTAGGTGACAGAGACCACATTGTAACTTCCTTTCAAAACAAAGTTTTAACTTTCACATTTTTTACTCTACTTGGTTTTGTTCTTTTCCGAAAACCTCCGCCGGGAGATAAAATACTTCCTGCTGCTGAGCTGTGTTGCTTTGGTTCTAGCTTTTAATTACCATAGCAGGACAAGCACCACGTTCTGAGCTGTAAGAAACTAAATTTGGAAGGAGTAGTGGCTCGTATTGCTTTTCCCAATTAAGATAGGATGTGATGAAAGTGTAATTTGCTAGAGCCCAGTCACCTGAAATGCAGGGCACATCAGCTTCTTTCTGCAGTTAGCTGCTAGCAGAGATTTGTCAGCAACAATTTAGAGGTTGATTAAGATTTTTGAGGTGGTTGAATATGAGGTTTTCAACTTCTGTTTTGTGGCTCAGGTGCCCAGTTTGTGGGGAGAGGTCAAGGTGTCAGGAAAAAGATTTATTTTTTTTTTCCTTTCAATATCGGATACTTTCTGACCCCGGGGGTGGCTTATACAGGTACTCAAAGAAGTGGAGACATAATCCCAATTCTTAAATGCATCTCTAGATCCCTTAGGCTACTTTGCTTCTTCTGCAGCATTGGCATTTATTTGCTGTGTTGTAGACAGTAACTGACAGTAGTTAGTACCAGTCGATTTGGGGTTTTTGTGTCCAAAAGAAATGATGATGATATGCAAGATCTCGCAGGACCCATAGCTGAAATCATTCTGCAGAAGGTGGGGCATGTCTGCTCTTCACATCTGACTAGTTCCTTAAGTAGGCAGAAAACTCTAGGTTGTCTGTCAAAGCACAATGCTTTTTTTTTTTTTTTTCTAATTGTACTGTTTCTTTTGGGTGAAATATTTTGAATTTTTCAACACAATCTACTGGGGAAAAAATCACCTGGCTTGAGCTAAAGGGTATTGTCTTCCATTGAAAGTGTTTGATGTGTTTCTGAAAGGAGGAAGATAGACTATTGCAGAAGCTATTGGATATTTGTTTCAGTATTGCTTTGACTTGGCAAAATGCATAGCTTTTAACTACAAAAAACCCAAACCTCCTTCTGTAATAGTAATAGGATCAACTTAACAAAATGGTTCAATATATTCTTAATCTGAATACAACAGTGAACACAAACATAGGAGCTCAGCATATGCATGGTCCTTAAATTGTTGGTTTTGCTGATTTTTGTTGTTAAAACAGGCAACAACAGAGAGACCTTTTATACAGAAGCTATTTCGACCAGTTGCTTCAGGAGGACAGTTGCACACTCTGGGAGATCTGCTGAAAGATGTGTGTCCTAGTGCTCTCACCCCTGAAGGTACTGTAGAAATCACTTTTGTCCAATAAGTGGGTTTTTTGTTGATTTATTGGTGTGGGGTTTTTTTAAATATGGGAATTTTGGAGGTAGAATTATGTCTCAGTACCAGAGTTTCAGATTTCACTCCTTTCTGACCCTTCAGTTTGCCTGTTGTATATCACCTGCAGTGTTTGGAGAGGACAAGATTGTGTTCTTAAGTATTCCTGAAAAATTTCTCTCTGGAAGCTTTATTAATAAAATTTAAGTGCTCCTTTGCCATCACATTGTTCCTAATAAGAACATTCACATGTTATTTTCTGCATTTAAAAAAGTATTCTTAAAGCAAAGTCAACATAAGTTTTATTTTGTTAACCTTTAATTTTATATTGCATGAAGTTTTCATATGTACCACCTAAAAAACTGATAGAAATTAAAGATATTTTCAGAATCCTTGTTTCCCTGTTGAAACTCAGCTTTTAGAAAAGATCCAGCAGAGAGTGGTTTATGTATGTAGTAGTTTATTTGTGATGACTAAGTAGTATTGTGTAACAAGATACCAGTTAATATAGCATCATCATTTCATACAGTGCATTTGTTCATCAGCACTTACTCAGAAAAAGAAGTATTTCTGGAAGTTAAGTTATTTTAGCCTCAAGGATTGCAACTACTGAAACTCTGATGCATTTTTTTAGTGGGATAAATGTGTAAGTTATGTGGTCTGCAAATTATGAACAAAATGATTTCATGTGAGGTGTTTTTCATCTTGTAAGATGTTGTACACAAATGTTGTGTGATCCAAAATCAAACAGTTGTCATGACCAGCAGGCCCAGGGGGTTGTCTCCCCCTCTTCTCTGCACTGGTGAAACCCCACCTGGAGTACTGTGTTCAGCTCTGGGGCCTCCAGTGTAAGACAGACATAGACCTGCTCAGTGGATCCAGAGAAGGCTACAAAAATGCTCAGAGGGCTGGAGCACCTCCCCTGTGAGGACAGGCTGAGAGACTTGGGGTTCTTTAGCCTGGAGAAGAGAAGGCTGTGGAGGGGTCTTGGTTGTTGCAATGATGGATGGGGAATGAATGTACTTCAGGAAGCGTTAATAATTCAGGCAGCTGAGAACTGCCTTTGGGAATTTCATTCAGTTCTTTCTCCCCTTAGAAGTTCATTGATATGTGACACTAGGCAAGCTGAGTGTTACAAACCCTTTCCTTTTATAGAGAGGAGCACCAGAAAACCCCAGTTATCGGTGTGAGTATTCTGCTAAACAGTTTGCTTGCTTGTACTTGGAATCAGCAAGAGCTCTGGGGCTTTGAGTGTGCAAACACCAGGCGCTTTCTGAAGTCAACTTTTAGGCCTCTTATTTCTCTTCTTCTCTCCCACCCTCCAAAAAATGGATACTTCTGGCCATAGGATCTCTGTAGCTTCAGGATGTAATCTATAAAATGATGATAATAAGAGTCTCTTTCCACAGAAAAATCTTCATGGAACAGTTTCTGAGGGAAAAATAGCTTGTGGTCAGGACTGTTTGAATTTTAAGATACTAAAAATTGTCCTCTGTGGACCTTTTCTGGGTGCTTCTAATTTTTGTTCTTGTAAGCTTACGTGTTCTGTCTTAATCCAGAATTTATATTCTGGCCAAAGCATTAAAATGCTTTTGTAACAAAGTAGAATACATTATCAAAGGTATATTAAAAAATATAGCAAACTTTTGAGATCTAGATTTTCAGACTTTATTCAGCATTGTCAAAGCTCAGGTCTGCTTAATTTTTCTGGACAAAGGAAGAAAAGTGTCTTATCAAAGATGCTTATAGAGATAATAGCTATTGGTGAAGCAAGTAGTTTTCAACTTTTTTCACTCTTGTTTTCAAAAAGTAATTTGGGTATTTTTCCAAGACCATTTTTTAACCACCCCCCCCTTAAGTGAATTAATGCATTAGTGGCATTAGCTGCATCTTTTTGTCAGTGCAACACAATCAAATGAGCCTCTTGCTTTGTTTTTCTCCATCTGTTCAACTTCTTTCCTTTTTCCTCTATCATTTTCTCTTTTCCAGTGACTTAACATCCATAGTAACTGTGGTGATTGCTTGTCTATGGTGACATCCATAACTGAGCTTTGTGCCGTGGGAACACAGAATGTATGATCTTCAGACTCAACATTTGTAGCCATATATGTGAGCTGTTCCTGCTGCCAGATACTTAGGGACCACCACAATAAGAGGGAGGGAAGGGTTTCAAGAACCACCCACAGTGTCTATATGCCTTTGCTTTAGCAAGCATGGATATAATTAAGTCTCTCTTTTAACTATGCTGAGAACAAAATATTTCAATGAAAAAAATATTTATGTATGTGGATTGAATATATGTTGGTTACCAACTGTTGAAAATAAAGAACCTTGTTAGAAGTGGAACAGGTTGAACAGTGACATTAAAATACTGGTAGTGAAAATGATCTTTATAAAATACTGTGTCAGTATTACTTTGGACTCTTACAGGTTATGGGCAACTGTTTAGGTGCTGTGTTTTATTTAAATTACCTTACAAAACTATTTATTTAATGCTTTTTATTGGAGTTTTTTGAAGTGCTCAAAAAGATAAAACCTTGAGCAGTTTTTCTCCAAACCCATACTTCCCTGTCTCTCCCCACAATGGACCTTTCTTCCATTATGTAGATGTCCTGCTTAATGAATGCTGTACAGTGCTCACCTTTCTGGGTTGCTCAATGGTTTCCTCAAGCAGTCCATCAGAGGAAAGCTGATGGATAAAAGTGAAAGGCTTCTTGTCATGGGCATTGTTAGACCAAAGGAAAGAGTGGCTTCTACTTGGAATCTACCCTTAACTCTTCAGACTGCAAGGAGAGTTAGCTTGATCTTTTGCTGTTGTCGCAGCGAGTGTCACTGTTTGGAACCCCTTTGTCAGACCATGGATCAGGCAATTTATACATGACTAGTAATGATCAAAGTGTGAAGAAAAGCAGTGTTTCGAGTAAGAGCAGGTACCAAGAAGCCAGTGTAATTCTAAAAACTTCTGGTAATGGCATTATCTCTACTATAAAGGATACCTTATTCCTCTAGAACAAGAATAGCTACCTTTTACTAGCAGAGGTGTCTTTAGAATACTACAGAGTTGAGAGAGCCTTCAGAGAAGATGCTCTTTTTCTCCTTGGCAGTACTCCTACTGCAGTACTGTACAGTGTTAATCTTGATCCCAGCATCACGGAAGAGTGGCACTTACTTTTCAGGTTTTTTCAGCTTGTGTTGACCAGTCTTACTTTCTTTCATGTTCAGTGGCTCTGTAGCTGTTTTCTTCATGCATCATGTTCCTTCAACACCTCTACTGTAGTCATACATAACTCTTGCTGTCTTTTGTTATTTTTTAATATCTGCTTTTGCTTCTGTTAAAATTGTCTCTTCTGCTTCTTTGACTAAGGTCACTATAATTTGTATAACTGTTTTTGTAGATTTTCAAGCCTTAGCTGATTTCCTAATAGAAATAGATCTAGATCTTCAGGGAAGTAGTTAGTCATTGTCACTTCTACTTCAGTTCTTTCTTCTATGATTCTTGCTTTCCATCTTTTTGTCCTATATTGTTCTATTATCTATACTTCCACCTCAGTTTCCATGAGTTTTCCAAGAGTTTTTTTGTACCATCAGATAAGAAAATCTAAACCATGTAGATTCCTAGGGACCATGTCTCTCTATCAACATTGTCCATTTCCCAGTTTGGATCTCTTGTTTTTCAGATGTCTTCCAAGAAGACTAATAATCTGGTTACTGAGGGTTGTACAGAATAAAATTGTGCAGGGTCTCCATCGTGCATCATTTTACTCTCTTGAAATTGTACAGAGATCTTTTCCAGCCAGCAGTCCAAAGTTTGACTTCTCATAGACTGTGCATCATGTAGTTTGGAATCTAAGCTCATGATAGATGTCTGTTTTAATATGAAACACCCATTCATGAGGACTCCAGGGTTAGAATCAGATTATTCTAATTATTCATGTTACAGCTTGGATGTTTGTTGTCTGATCTTTTTTCCTATGCTTGTGGATGCCACTTGCACAGACAAAAGTTGATCCTTTAATTGGACCATTCTGTGTGGTCAAGTGGAATTGTCAGCAGTACTTCCAGTTCCAGAGAACTTGAGAGCTATTACTGTGTGTGAGATTTGGTGTATGGTGAAGGAACAGGCAAAGATGAAGCTTGATACTGTCTGTGGTCTCTCAGACTGCAAAGTTATAGTTCCTACACAGGTAAAGGAGATTCTAAGACCTTGTTGTTGCCTGCAAATACAGCATAAGATCACGTAGCTGAAGTGGTAAAACACCTTACTTTTAAGTGTTCTTCACAAAATTGCTGAATAACAAAACTGTCTGTGCCTGAAGGAGGTAGCACCATGGCTAGTTTTCCTTACTGTCTAATAACCTCTATCTTACTGAGATTAGGTAGATTAGGCTACTAGCCTACAGCAACAGTGTTGTTTATGACAGATAAATTGTTATCTATCTGTTGCTGCATTTCCCCACAGTTTTATGCATCTGATAATAGGTGTTCCAGTTGGGCCTTTGTTTCCAGAAGTGGTGATACCAGTTCTGAACTTCAGAGTTTATCACACTTGGAAAAAAAAAAACAAAACAGCCATGTGAATAATTGACAGCAATTAAAAAAACCCAAACAACACTTTAGTAGATTTAATGAATTCCTGTAAAAGAACATCCTAATACTGTAAACAGTTCCTTTAGAAATGGTGACTTATCTTACCAGGAGAAGAGGATGAACACAGTGCCATCTTAAACAACTACAGAGCAGCAGCTACAAAAGGAAACAGTGTTGAGTTCAGCAGAATGCTTTGAAGAGGGAAAGGGTTAAAATGATAGAAAACAGAGTTGTTTTGGGGGAGGGAAAGACTTCTTTCCGTTTCCAGACCAGCAATTGAAGACATTGCATAATGCAAAGATAAAAAAATCGTATAATGCAGAAGGAAACAGTTTTCTTCCACTGCTATCATGTCTAAACAATTCTGGATACAATTTGAATTTGCCAGGGTTGTTGAAGTCTTCATAAAACTTGTTTTGATTTTTGTCTCATGCTTCCTTGAAGACCCAAATGGTAAACATTTGGGCACAATGACGCAAACAGTAGGCTATCAATCAATCCCAGTTTTCACAGCATTGTTGTTCATTCAGAAAAGCTGTGTGAATTGACCTCTTTCTCCAGCAGTGTCATTAGTTCTCTCAGAAATAAAACAAGGATCAAAAAGACTTCCTGGATTTTCCTCTCAAGACTTGCTGTACTGAAAGATTTTTGTAAAATTAGGGATCAACTGTTTTCAATTAACTCTCAGCTTTTTTAATTTATACTGTATGAGAGACTACATATTAATTGTTTTTGTTCTCCCTCAGTTTTCTAAGCATTGACTTCCAGTAAATTAGTCAAACAGAAAATTGAATTTAGATTGGATCTGCCGTGTAGGCTCCTAATTTTGATGCAAGTGATGAATAGTGCAATAGGAGGAGATAAGTGTATGCAGTGTGAATGTTTTTGGATTGACATGATGTATAGCTGGGCTTCCTCTTGTGTGGGGTCAGGTTAGCTGGACCTGGGGTTTCCTGTGGGAGCTGCACAGCACCATCCCAGTCCTTGCTGCTCCAATGGTGAGCAAACTTAGGAAGCTTCTGCTCCCTGTATCTAGCTTGTAAGCCTGACTGCTTGTGCTCTCTCCCAGCTGATCTCTGCTCTTCAGTGCTGTGGACATACGCTGTTGAGTACTTTTCTGGGCCACCTAAATTTATAACTAGCTCTGGTCAGGTTTAGGCAGTTTATTAGCTGCACTTTCACATGGATGTGACAGTATCCTGAAGGGTTAGAGGTCTTATAGTGTGCAGGCATACTAAAAGATGATTAAAAGCCCACCTAGTCTGCTGCCTCCCCCGCTATGAGATTCATCTTGCAGGTCAGAACTGGACTGTGGAGCACTGCTTAAGGTATTCCACCCTTCTGCTCTCCTTGTGTCCCTGACGCAATGGTGTGTTTGCGGAGGTCATCATGTATGTTTCCTTTCTGGTGTGAGTCATTTATTTGTGCCTGTTAGCTTTTCCTAACCAGGCCATCTGCTTGGATTATTCTTCTGCATCTGCCTTTCATCTGACTTCTGACTTTCTGATTGTTATTATTTTTACACCCACACACACCCCTACCTGCTGCAGTTGGTTGGGTTTGTTTTGTTGTTGGGGTTTTTTGTTTTGTTTTTGTTTTTTTGAAGTGGAAAGATTTTGTTTCCTTGTTAAAATTGTATGCCTTTTGATTTTGTAGTTCTTTTTGATCAGAAAGGGTGGAAGTCCAGAGTTTGGCTTGAGATTATAGAACTAATAGTCATGAGTACAGAATTAATTAATATAGAATTAATTTGTTGTGACTACACAGAAAGGTGCAGATAATCTTGAGAGTTAATAGTATGACATCTGTGCTGCTATATGGATTCTTGCTAGCCATCTTCATTTCTAAACAAGCTCTTTGCATAATCAGAGAGGGCTTCTGTGCATGCAGAATGTTCTGGCATGCTTGTTCTCAAGAATAAAAACCATGATGGCAGTCTGGGACTGTTGGTGGTCTTTCTGCATAGAATTTGTCAGGAAACAGCAAGCATAACTTAGCTTTAAAGATTGCTCCAACTTCACCTCAGTCAATTCTCCACTTGGTAGCTTATGAGACCTCTGCAAATGGCATGAAATTTAACAAGTCCAAATGCTGGACTGTGCACTTAGGATGTAGTAACTCTGGACACAAGTATAAATTTGGAGAGAAGTGACTGGAGAGCAGCTCTACAGAAAAGGATCTGGGGTTGCTGGTCAGCAGCAGGCTCAACAGGAGTCAGCAGTGTGCCCTGGCAGCCAAGAGGGCAAACCACATCCTGGGGTGCATCAAACACACACACCATAACCAACCAGTCAAAAGAGGTGATTATCCTGCTGTGTTGAGCATTAATGCAGCATCACCCTGAATACTGTGTGCACTTCAGGGCCTCACAATTCAAGAATGATGTGAAGGTCCCTGAATGCATCCAGAGGAGGGCAACAAAGCTGGTGACAGGGCTGGAAGGAATGTCCTCGGAAGAGCGCCTAAGGACTGGGGGCTTTTCTGGTTTGGAGGAGACTGAGGGGTTGACCTCATTGTCCTCTACAGCTTCCTGAGGGGGGAAGGTGCAGGGGGAGGAGCTGCTCTCTTCTCCCTGGTATCCAGTGACAGCACATATAGAAATGGTTGAAAGCTGTGCCAGGGGAGGTTTAGACTGGACATTAGGAAGCATTTCTTTACCAAGAGACAGGCTACCTGGAGAGGTGGTTGATGCCCTAAGCGTGTCAGTGTTTAAGAGGCATTTGGGCAATGCCCTTAACATGCTTTAATTTTGGTGAGCCCTGAATTGCTCAGGCAATTGGACTGAATGATCATTGTAGGTCCCTTCAAACAGAAGTGGTCTAGTCTATAGTCTCTCCTCTTCCATCCAGCAACTTTCCTAATATCACAAGAGTAAAGTGCTTTTTCTTTGTGACTTAGAAGTGGTTTCTGGGCATGCACATGCATACAGATTCAAAAGGGTAGAATGTAGGAAGAGGTACAGCAAATAGGGAAATAATCCTGTTTCTCAGACAAGCTTTTGGAAATTTGTTCAGCTTCAGCTACATTTGTTCTGTTGGCCACCCAATAAGTTTTATTAGTATCAGACTCCAGGCTATTCTCTTTAAATTTGTCAGGAAGCCAGTGACTTAATTCAGGCACAGCAAAGTTGAAGTCTGTTAACAGTAGTGGTATGAGATGGAGAAAGTAAAATCCTCCACAGAGTAAAATAATTTTTCTAAAATTGAGCTTATTCTGTTTGGAAATCACAACCCAGTACTTCTGAAATTCTTTGCAGAAGAGAGATGAGATTTAGGGCTTTTTATCCTAGATCAGTTGTCTTCATGGTCTGCACTAGAGCTGCTCCTGTGAGCATCAGCATCATGCCCCCAAATCCTTGATGAAATGCAATGGATCTGAAAATCTAGGCAGTCAAGGAAAGCTTGTGGGAAATTACCAGAAACTGGGCAAGTCTTCTGTTAGTCATCTGCCATGCCTATGAGTTTTAGGAAAACTGTTGGAATCAAAGCATTTTGACAATGTTTTGGTTGGTTTAAAAGGAATATTTTTTGTGTTTTAGGAGGAGACCTCAGGTTCTTTATGCACTGTATGGCTATTGCAGTGTGTTCCCACAGAATTTACACTTAACAAAAGATGAGTGAAGAGAGACAAAAAGGAAGTTGAAGTTAGAGGCACAGAAGGGTGATGTGGCTTGCACCTGGTCACACTGAGGTCAGTAGCAGTGTTAAGAATTGGAATTTTTTTCTGAATCCTGATCTAAATCAGTCTGTCTCACCCCAAGGAGATCAGAGGTCACTTAGTATGACTGAGCCATGAAAAACTTCACAGAAAAAACCCCAAACAAACCTTTCTTCTGGTTTCTCATATATCCTTGCTCAGAGAAACAAGCATGTCAGCAACAGCTAAAGTGCACAAAGTATATAGCCTTACAGGTACTTTTTTTACACTTAGTTTAATGGAAAATATGAGAGTGCTCCAAAATTATTTTTTTCAGCAGGGGTAATCTACCTGTTAACATTCATATGCTGTAGAAACTTCCTTTAGTGCTGTAACTGATGTAAGGGTAACTGGAGACTTCAGTGGGTCTACAAAAGCTTTCAGGAGACAGCAGTAAACCTCTGTGAAATTCTCAACCAGGACATTGCAGTGCACAATCAGATTTAGACATTGTGGTGTCAGTGTTTTTATTTATCCTAATGACCAAAAGAAGGCTAGGACATGTGTTCTTTGTGCTGTGTGACTATTAGCAATGCTCTGGCATAATTTTGGTCTAGGCCAATTAATACTTTCCCAGAAAGTCTGAGCAGTGTTCATGGATTAACAGGCTGGGGACTATTCTCAGTAAGCAGTGTGGAGGGGGGAGATAATGTAGCTGAATAGGCAGGAGCTGTTCAGTGGCACCTGCCCTGAGCTCCAGAGAGTGCTTTCTAGTCTCTTTTATGAGCTATATCTATACTTCTGGATTAGATGTATGTGCTGTATCTTTAGGGAGGGACTGACTAAAATAACTCCAGTCTTCATTGCTTCTCTCTTGCAGCTGTGTTCTGTTCTGCCTTGATGCAGAAGTATAGGTATAACTTGATAAACATCTTACAGGGCTAAAATGAAGGAGAACCTGCACAAAATAGTTAGGAGAAAAATAGCAACCTTGCCAATAATGTCAGCAGAGCAGTCTGCTAGTGTACACTGTTTACTGTTTCCCCCTCTCTTCTCTGTGGATTCAGCAGCACTTGTTAATAGTAATTGGCCCCTACTTGAATACCTCATTTTAACCAGAGATGTTGATAACTTCACATTCAGTAGATAATTTGTATTTTCTATCTTGGACCTCTTGGAGAATATTTGTAAGAAAATAAAGGTAAAACTTTTCCTTATGTCACAGCTAGAGTCTCTATGCAGTGGTTTGGCATGTGCACAGAGGTGCTGTAGTCACTGAAGGTTTGAGTGCCTCTTGTGCTCCTTGCCCTTTTTCCTGATAGTGTCATCACCACACTTAGAGTGGCCAAATGCAGCAGGTGTCAGCACTATGGGAAGTATCATGACATCCAGTATCTTAGTGCAAACTGTTACTCACTGGCAGTTTAAGCAGAGAAGCCAGCTTTATGGACCAGCTATTCAAATAGATGCCATCCTGTCACTTGTGATGTTGGGGATCAGCAGGATCAGGTGGAAGTGTTTGTGGAGCTCAGTCTCTCTAAAACTTCCTTTTGAAATTGCAAACTAATGCAGGAAAATTAGCTGTAGCTCATGTCAGAGCTAGGTACCTGCAGTATTTTGTCCACCCAGCTAGTGATTCCTAGTAATATTGCTAACTAATTCATTGTACTAACTCAGCAAATTGTTTGCAAACACTGTGTTTGTAAGCTCTATGGATCTACTTTCAGCTGTGAAGTGTCAGAATGCTTTCTGAACTCTAAAGAAAAAAATACTTAAGCTGCTTGTGAAAGTCTTTAAAAATAAAGATGGTGTGATAATCTGTCAGCTTTGAAGCTATCTCTTGATACTTGGGAATGGAAGAATTAAAGAGAACTTTGGATGAAAATTCACTTCCAATCTTAAGTCTGAACAGGTAGCTGCTTTGGGTAGAGTTTGTGTATTTATTTACTAAAGTTACTGTTCAGTTCAAAGAGCCCTTCAGGTATTTCTTTATTCACTCTTTCCTGAATTTTTGTCAAGATTGTTAGTTAATTTTACTGTGGAAGAGATGTCCAAACACTTTAACCTACTAGCTGTTTAAAAGAATTTACAGTACATGTACAGAAAAAATATTTCACGTGCACAAACTCTATTGCCTGCTGATGAAAGAATGTGTTTTTCAGTGAGGAAGGGCCTGGAAGAGGCTAATGTAAGTATTTTAGCAAGGGTTTCTATGCTCTGATAAACAGCACTCCCCTTCTGTTTGTGATCACAGGATGAAAGCTCTCTAAGCTTGTATATGTACATTTTTACTGCTACATGGTGTAGCGTGCTCTTAAGATTGAGATCTCATTCCCCAGGAAGCATTTCTGTCTGAGATTAATTGCCCTTTTAAAATCAGTGTTTGATGTATTCCTTTGGCTATATCCTGACTCACTTTAACCCTCTTTGACCTGACCCCACTGACTATTACCGCCATGGCTGAGGCAGAAAGCCTTCAGCTTGATGTATGCAGTACAGACTTGAGCCTGTGGTTCTTCACATCCATGGCTTCAATTAGCTGAGTTTTTACTGATCAGCTTAGCAGAGGTTGAAGAATCTGTCAGACATGGAACAAAACTGTCCATAGTTTGGGGTTAATTGAATAGCTAATCTCCATTTTCATTTATCCTTTGCATCTGGAGTTGTTTACTTTGTTAAAAAGGCTACTTCCAGCAATATTATTATAGTTATTTTTCTCCAGTTAAATGGGAAAGGTCCAAAATATGAAATAGCAACCATTAAAACTTTGATCTGTATATACTGCTTATCACTTTTCAGGCAAATGTGTTTAAACTGTACCTGGATGCCCAGTTTTGACTTTGATGTATCAAACCAAACAGATAAACTAACAATTAGCATTATGGCTTGGTGGAAATAAGTAAACTTGCTGGTCTTTTCTGTACAGACAATGATTTTGCAGCAACAGTAACCCTTCTTTGCTTTGTCTTGCTAGGAATAGCTCATCATTTGATGAGCTGAGAAGTTCATTATAAAAGATGGACAGCCATTAGAATTGGAAGAATATTTGCAGGCATGATGTGAATTATAGTAACTTGAAAATGAAGTAAAATAGAGGTTGAAAGTTCAAGAATGCCATTAAAAACCTTTAAAAGTGAATTTGCTATTTAATTATTTGACATAGTGCTTTGAAAATAGTGACATTATAAAAGTTCTCACAGACTATTATCAGCAAGAGGTCTTTTACAGCAAATTGGTTTGCTTTATACCAATCTTTATAGAGAAAAATTGTTATCAAATGTTTGTGGTTTTTCTTAGAGCACCATATTGATCACATTTAGCTCCCTAGCTGTGTACAGAATAGCCTTGATTTCCAAAGATAAGTTGTACACAGTTTAGAGGGAAGGGAAGCCACAAATCTAATTAAGGGCGTGGTGTGTGAAAGGGTTAATTTATTGTAAATCAAGGTTCTTGCTGTTCAGAAAAGCTATACAACTTCTAGAAGTGATTTAGCTCTCCCTCAGCAGTGGAAAAAGTATCAGGGATGAGTTGGGCTCAGTTTGTCATGAGTTCAAGTGTTTTATCTTTTAATGCACACCTTGCCTGTTCCTTGTGCAGTGTGCTCCCTTGTTACATGGAACAGCAGCAAGATTTGCATTGAACTTTGCCACTGTGTTCACATGTGCATAGCCAAACCTGAACATAGTGCAGAAAATAGTTTTATAAGCTTCAGTGATGAACCTGACTCTTTTATAGGCTAGCACAGGTTTGTTGTGGGTTCAGGGCTGAGGCTAAGGCACTGATGCTAAGGAAGAAGTGGTTTAAGAATATTTCTTGGGAAGTTTGGGGTTTTTTCTGCCTGAAACTAGGTGTTTGAGAGGAAGCATCTCAGGCTCAGTCATTGTAAGGTCTTCTGTAACCTTTTAACTACTGAAAATATTTTAGGGTTCTGTCATAAAATAGTTAGGGCCTTATTACAACAACCCCATTGAAATCTTGCATTAAATATACTGGAATAAAAAGAAAAACAAACAAACAAACAAAAAGAAAACCCAAAACCACCCCCACCAAAAAAAGCTCCACAGCACCAAACCCAACAAAGTTTAGTTCACTGAAGCTTTTATTTCCATTCTCCATCTACTTTTCCATTGAGCTGCATGAGCACTTCTACAGAAGGAAAAATCCCCTTGGTTGTCTTAGGTGGCATTACTGTCAGTGTTAACTGATTGGGGCTGCATGGAGGATTGGTAGAAGTGATCTGCCCAGGCAGCCTGGGCTTGCTTGTGTTAGAGGCCAAATTCACTTTCTCTAAACCCTTTTTCAACGGAACAGGAAAAAGTTTTCTGGGTTGTTGACATACTTTCTGGCTGCTCTGAGGTAAGAAGTGTAAACCAGGTTCTTATAAACTCATCCAAGTTGTAGTAATAAACTTTTGCTTGTGGGGATCCACTGTTTTTGTTATGTTTCAGAAATGTGGCTAACCTGAGGATAACGTGGGGTAGGAGATGACAGGAAAGAATGAGAGAGGGGAAGTGGCACGAAGAAGATGATGATGAATTGGGAACAGAGAAAGCTAGGACTGTGCTGAAATGTAATCTGGGGAATCTAATCATACTAAGAACTGTGACAAGGAAGCTTTTTCCTCTCCTTTGAGTCACAAAAGTCTAAACTCTAAAGTAGGAGATGTTTATGCCACAGGAAGATCACATAGAGATGAGGCAGCTGGCCTCTGTCAAAACTGCAGAAAGAATTACAGCAGTAATTAAAGCTAAATCAGTGAATATGGACTTCACCACAGTGTTGCCATGGAGGAATACCTGAGGTGACTTGCCTGGGGTTTGGCTTTTGTAGTTAAGTACCCTGCAGGAGCAGAGCTCACTGAGGCTGATACAGGTCTAGTTCTGTCACAGCATTTTGGACTAAGAAGCAGTAGTTCTTGTGAGGCACTCTGGTAAGATGACATCAAGGTGCTATAAGAGTGAAATTGCCAAAACACTCCAGGATGGAGAGAGACTGATGTTTTGGATTGGCTACTTTAGAGAAAAATTTAAAATTCCAACTAGTGAGTTAGAAAAGCTAGGTTAAGTATTCTTGTTCTTTTAGTGTGTAAGAAGTCCTGCAGTAAATCTATTGAAAATTGACATTCCTTTTAAAAGAAATCCTTCAAGAAAACACAAAGATGTGGATTTTATTTACCATTACTTGTCCTCGAGGACCAGAACTTGCTGTAGTGGAAAGCTCTCTCTGATATCTGGAGCTGAGAACATATATTTAGGAAAACCATGACCTTCAGTTTAAGCAACTGAAGCCATGTTCCTGTCAATGGTTGAAACTCTGGTTTTGTGCTGTCAGTTAACAAGGTCTGCCTCTTTGTGTATGTTCATGTTGGGCAGTTGGATTATATCCAGGATCTGAAGATCTTCTTCTGCAAACCACATGCTGTGTTTGGAACAAAGTTTATTCCAGATAACAGAACCTTTCTGAGGAAAAAAGCCTGCTGTGAATGATGTATTGCCTGTGTATCTGTGTGCAAGTTCTTCACCTGCAATCAGCAACAGTGGCTTTCCCCAGGGCTGGTGGGATATGTAGGCAGGAAGGAAAAGTCTATCCTGTGCTTTGATGTCACGTCTAAGTTTTTGAGGTCAGAGGAACATTTTGTTGTGGCTAGGATGTTTTGGCATCAGCTGTGCAGAATTTTTTGTGTGTTCTTGCTCTTGGCCAGAAGATACTGAACTGCATTTCTGGCCGATAGTGATCCAGTCATCTCTGCTTCTGTTTACTGATAATTATTCCAAATTAGGGGAGAGGAAGGAAATAAGGATGGTGGTCGTTTGTGTGATTAAAGTCAAGCAAAAAGTATTTTAAGATTGCTATGGAAAATTAGTCACTTCTAGTAATGGAACCTTCTACTGTAGTGAGCAGGGTGGAATTCACAGAAAAGTAAGGAAAGTGTGGGATATGGTGGCTGAAATAGGCTAGTGTGAAGCTTCTGAGAACTCAGAGATTTGTATTCCTATTTAAAGAGTTATACTAAAAAACCCTGCTCAATGGAATGTGTACTAACCTTAAACCTTGAAACTATTATTTCTTAAATAAAAATATATCAGTGAAGAGAACATAAATGTTCACTGTCAAAAGTATTTGTGCTGAGTTCACTCTCAGAGCAGGTGATCCTTTGGCAGAGATTTGACCAAGCTCAGCTCTTTCTGCGTGCACATCCCATAAAGTTCTGCTGGTATTGAGCACCTGTTAGTACTCAGCTGAGTAAGTAACAAATACAGGTTTGTTGGTTTGTTTGTTTTTTATTTGAGACCTTGATATTGAGGTCATCATGCCAGTGGAATCTGAAAACCTTGCTGTGTTTCTATCCCTTGGTCATCATTACACACATGCACCAGAAAATGATTGCAGAAGTATTCCAGTTAGATTTGTGTTTGAGTTGATAAGTCTAAAATAATGGTTTAAATTCTCTTTTTTGACTTTTAAAATAATTCTTTTTAAGGTACTTAAAAGCAGAGTGTGAAAGTTGGATTTATAGATGGGTTGAATTCATTCTGAGCAAAAGAATATTTTACCATTAAAGGGGCTAAGGTAAATATTACAAAAGTGATATGAAAATGTTGATAAATACCCCTTAGCTTGATTTTTTTTTTTAAGTTTATGGATATTTTGTGAGCACATGTGGGTTTTGTAGCACACAACACAGGTAACTGTGAAGCTTGTTTTGTTGCAGATGTTACCCAATTGTTTTCAATTTTGATATCAGATATTGGAGCAGTTTTCAGTTTTGGGTTGGGTTGCTGTTGGAGACCTAGGTGCATTCATTCAGTGCTAGCAGTTGAAAGACCTTTGTTTCAAATTGAACCATTACTATCAGTACTGAGGTTTTGGGTTTTTTAGAGATGCTACCTGCTTAAAAAGTGCAAAAAGTGATGATTGTTCATCAAGTGCTTGTTTATTTATATTCTACTCCTGATGCAGAAATCACTGAAGTAATTTTTAGACTATGAGGTTTGTCTGGCACTGTCTCTTCATGGTATGTCCTGCAATATCCAGCTTGAGGTGCTTAGAGAGGGGAAGGTTAACTTCAAGCACTGTCCAGTTCCTGTGGTTACAGGTTAGAACATAGTCTTAGAATTTGCTTGCTAACATAGTGTAGTCTTTTGTAAATAGCTGCTCATAGTTTCATCTGCAATCCTCCATGCTAGACCAGAAGTCTAGCTTTCAGGGAGATTTTCACCTTTGCTTGCCAGGTACTTAACCCCACCCAGCTTTATCTTTAAGCTTTAAAAATTGAGTCAGCAAGATCTGCTGGTAACAAACCTAGTGGCTGCATCTACATGTGAAGCACATTAGTGAAAGCTTTGTATCTGTAAGTAATTTCCTAAGAGATCCTAAAGAGGTAGATGAAAGTCTTCCCAGTGAAGATGCTGGTGTGTCTCCTCAGATACAGAAATGGCTTACAGCTGCTGAGCACATGCTGTCAAGGAGTGCTCTGACTGCTTCAAGGTACATGGACACCTAAAGGCCTGTTGTGCTGCCTTGTAGTCCGAGGAGCAGGAGAAGGGGAAAGGAAAGCAGCCACACCATGGCCACAGGAGAGCTCTGCTCCTTGTAATACTGACCCAAGATAACTTCTCCTGCTGTGTGGTATGACCTATTGTCAGGAATACCTTTAGTATCATCTAATCCAGGACATACATATGATGTATTCTGAAGATAAGCAAGCAAATGTTTATGGCCCACTTCATGGCTGAAAAAGCTAGTTCTGTTACTTTGCTCATAAGGTGGCTACTGTGTGATGCTTCCCTTGGTTAGATTTACTCCTTACACTTCTAAGTATCCATGGCCAATATAGTCCTGTGATCTTGGGTCATGTAAGAAATGCATTATTTGTTCCTAGTTTGGAGCGCAAGGTTCTAGTTCCCTTTTTAGGGTTTTAAAGCTGATTTTGTAAGTAAGCAGCTGTGGTTTCTGCATTGTCCTTTTTGATTACTGCAGTAATTACTCTGGGACTTGCTCTGCAGAGGACCTGCATACAGAGGGTTCTAACTGAAGTACTCCAGGGACATTTTTGCTAAATCCTGAATATCTTGTATTGTCTTTCAGTGAAAGAATTTAAGCCAGCTAAATTGCTGTGACAAGTGATTGCTAGAGGCCACAAATCAGAAGGGAGGTATTTCATGCCACTAAAGAATTTTAAGTGGTGGGTCACAGATGTAGGCTGGCTGGAGAAGTTGATCTTGTGTAGGTGAAAGGGAGTATGTAGGGGCTAGCAGCATTGGTGAGCATTGTGGTGCTAATCTGAGTGGAAAATGGCTGAGATATGTACCTTTGCCAGAAGTAGTGCCTTCTCACTGTTCTGCTTCTTGGTACTTTATCTCAAAAAGAAGCATTTCTTTTTCCTTCCATCTTCAATTCTGCTTTTCTAAATAAAAAGGTCATTCAGCAGAAAAAATTACTTAGATTGCACAGGGGTACATGTGGCAATCTGAGTTGATGCTGAATGAGCTAATTAAATCGTGTTGTTTTCTACTCTTGAGTGGTTTACTTTGTAAGCAACAATTTCTGTAGCTGAAGGAAATGGAAGAATTTCCCATGTAATACTGTGACATTGCACATCTTCTTTCTCTGAACACCACACATTTTCTCTTTGTTCTTTTTCTGTTCTTGAACACTGAGGGTTCTTAGAGGAAGCTTGGGATTAGCAGCAGCAAATGCTGTAGTAGTTAGGGCATTCTCCATAAAGAAGGGAGAGTGGATTTAAGCTGCCACTCTCTCTTGCTTCCTTCCAGCAGATACATATCTGCAAAAGAGTCCTTTGCCAATGCTTCCTTTGGCTGGATTGAGGTGGTTTACTGATCAGGAACACTGAGGCAATTTCTAGGTGATACAGAAGCAGACCTCTTCTTAAACCTTTCACTTCAGAGCTACCTGTTTCTCTCCATTTTCTATACAGAGTTGGAAAACTCTTCTAACTTGACAGAAAGTGATTTATTAGCCTGGGTCAGGTACCTACTTTAAGTGTCACAGACTTAGCATTAGTGTCTAAATTAAGTAATTTGAAATGTCTCAAAAAAGTCTTAGTACATAAAATGTAAGCATAGTTAACAATAATCCATCTGCTGAAGGCAAATAAATTTTACCAAAAAGCTTTATAATCTGTGCTTATCAGTTGCCACTAGTGGCTTTGGGGAGGTAGAGTGCCTTCTGTATTCATGGATTCCCACAGGGAGCACAAAGTCATTTGATCCTGGGACAGCCATGATGGGAGGAGATGACTTAATTGGTTTTGAGGCTTTTTTTTTGTCAATGCCAAACCAGTATTTATTTGTGCATCACTTCAGTAATATGAGTACTCTGAGTTTAAGTAAATAGCTACTATGTGCACACCTTAAAATCTTCCTGTGAAACAGTATTGCTATGCTTTTATTTTTCTGATATTTCCACTTCATCATCTTCCTGAGATTAGTTTGCAGTGAAGTAAAAGAAAGCATCTTTAGGTCATACAATAGCTAACATGTCATGGTTTTAAAAGGGAAAAAAAAATAGTGGTGTGACTGGAAAATCTGAACTCCTTGTGTTTGAGGAAATAGTGAACTTTTTACTGCATTACTGTCAATATCCATTTTACAATATTCAGTAATGGACTCTGTGCACTAGGAGAATTATTTGCCCTAAATTTCAGAGGCCTGGTCTGATGACATAGAATGGCATTAATCTTCTTTGTCATTAGGTCGTTTAAATCTTACAGCATTCACTTAATTATGTGTTGTGTTTAGCAACTTGTACACTTCTGTAGAGGCATTTGATCTGTCTAAAAAGACTTTTTGTTATCATGGAATATTGAGTGGGGAATAAGAGGACAGCACTTGATGTGTCAAGATGCATATGAAATAAATCTACAGCTCTTAAGACTACGAACAGTAACGAAGGAAAACTACTTTGTAAATCTATTATATCTATAAACCAGGTGGAAGAAGATTTCATGAGCTAGCAAATCATCCAGAACTAAGGTCACAGTGGTAATGGGAGATACAGTAGCTGTTGAGAAAACCAGTCAGTTTTTTAGTGTATTTGCTAGTGACAAATTTTTGCTACATAGAAGTGGAGGAGGAGCCTTCTATAGGAGAGGACTCTGTATGTGATAGTTACTGAAAACATGAAAGTTGGGGAAAGTTTGGGTAAATGTGTCTTAAGTGAGAGTTTATGGTCCCTAGTAACAAAAGGAGGGAAGAGTGCTAAAGTAAAAACAAGGGATTTTGTGGAAGAAGGCTGCAGTAAATACAGACCAGGTAGATAAGATCTCTTTAGTCAAGCCTCAAGGGGAAGAGGAATTAAGGAGATGTGATGCTTTGTCAGAGATAATACTGAAGCACAAACAGTGCTAATGCAGAGATTTAGACTGTAATTAAACTGTAAATTCTTCATTGACCTCGAAGACATTCTCAGTTTGCTAAGGAACAGAATAAAAGGTTTGTATAAGAAAAGGACAGAGTTGGGTAGGGAGCAGGGAATGAGGACACCAACATTAGCTTCATTTTTAAGCGAGAGGCATCAGGTCAGTATGCACATGAACAGACATCCAAAAAGGTTCTGTCACACAGTAAAAGAAGAGCCACAGGAAGTGTTTATCATTTATAAGTCTTTCCTTCAATGAAAAGAAAATTATACTGGCATTCCAAAGGTTTTAATCTACTTTTTTGTGCAAGCTTTTGCTAAAAGTCAGCTTTGTACAGGTGGCTAGTGCAGTACTAATGCTGAACCAGCATTCTGCCAGCTGTGCAGGCAAATTAATTGGTTCTGAAAATTGAGTAATATTATGAAATGTAAAAAAACTCACCAACTCTGGCCAATTTGTAGGGTACCGTAGGTAGATGGTACTAAATACAAATAGATGTGTTTAACACTTTGAATTTGAGTGTGTTAAATACGTATATTTGGTAGTCACTTAAAAATATGTAATGCTCCCTAACTTCTCAGGGTAAGAACTCACTTTCTGAGATCATTTCTTTTGGAGTTTATGCTATTGACAGCCTGACTGCTAATGTTTCAGCCAAATAAATGCCTGCTTTGGTTGGAAATACCAGAAGTTTATTTTTAAATGACATGCTGTATTCTTCTGACCTGTCTGCAATAAAACCAGAAACCAGCAATTGTTTATGCTTAATTTAGTGTGATAATGTGAATACTATGCCATTTAGAGAATCAAGCTATATGTGTTTAATCATTAGTTTGTACAGGGAGCACAGTGGTTTGTTCTGTAATACAGACAGTTGAGAGGGGCATGAAATGCCAGTTAGAGAAGACACTGATATTTTTGAGCACTGAATGTGGATTTCACTGTGGTAGGTCCATGTGAGAAAGCCAGAGTATAGCATAAAAACAGTTAAAGGTCACTTTCTTTCTTCCCCTAATCATTAGTTGGAGCATATTTCAGATGCTCTTCTCATCTGAAGGCTCTGAAATAATTTGGTTTGGTTTGGTTTGGCTTTTTATAGTTCATTTAGTGACAGTTGTGTTGGTTGCTTTAGATGGTTCCCATCATTTGAGTCAAAGGATCAAAGCAGTTGCATCCTCCGGGACAAGTAGAAATAAAAAGAATTGAAATATTCTTGGAAAATATTGTTGTCACACTGGGAACCATTTGCTAACTTAGCAAAGTGAGGCAAAGCTGGGGCCAGCTCAGCCTTCTCAGTATCTCTCAACTGTTGCTAGACACTTAAGTAAATCAGGCTTAGCAAAACACAGTTATTTCAGGAATACTGTGTGGCACTTTCCACACAGTCCAGCTTTTTCAGGAGAACACACTATTAAGAAAGCAATTTCATGTTTTAGGAAGTACATCATCTTAAGCATGATCTGTGCAAACTCCATCTGGTGAGATGCATGTGCTTTAACTGTGTTGATGCCAAGCTGTGATCACTGCAGGAAAAAACCCTTCAGCTAATAAAGAAGAGTGACACTTTCATTAAGTTTCATTTTAACCCAGTTTTTTCTTGGAATTAATTTTGTCTCAGAGTTTCTGGTTTAGATGATAGAAATCTCAGCTTTCTCCATACCAATATTTCCTGCTTTTCATTCTGCTAAACGTTAAACTCTGTAACACCAATTAAATACGCTGTAAATTAAGCGTAAGTCAATGTTTAATCTTTCTGTGAACTTTGAATGCTGTATGAGTGGTTTCTCTTTTTCTTTGAATTAGATGGAGAGCAGAAGACTCAAGTGATGATTCATGGAATTGAGCCAATGCTGGAAACACCCATACAGTGGCTAAGCGAACATATGAGCTATCCAGATAATTTTCTCCACATTAGTATCATTCCCCGACCTACTGATTGAAACAGAGCTGTGCTGGTAGGAGGATCACTCTGAAGCTGGAATGACAAGGGCATGTCAACCGCTTGCCTCAGCCACTTTGGACAGAGGCAACCTGACCAGAAGAAGAACTGAAACCCCAACAACAACAAAAATGAAACAAAACAAGAAGTCCTCACTGCTGCAAGCCAAACAGGAAGAGAGATGCTATCATCAGATAAGGGCAATTGGGCTGAGCTTATTTTGCATCATTGCTGCTTTTCTTCACCGCTGTAATTAAATGAGTTGCAATATGAAAGAATTTACAGGACCTCTGCAAGTCTGCTGTTTTCTTGTAAAATATCATGAAGCTGAAACTGTCAGCCAAAGAGCAAATGGAAATATGCCACTTGATTGTATTTCTGGTTAACAAATAAACAGGGCTGTTTCCTAAAACGGTAGTGTTTCAAGGTGGAGAGTGGAAACATTGGTTTAATTTTCTAGAAAGTTAGGCACTGAGAGATTCAGTTACCAATAGCTTTTTGTAAAAGATCAAATTACTGTAAACCCATCTTTCCTTAATGAGAAGTTCATGTTTACAGTATGTGTATTGGTATGCAAATGATCTTTTAACTTTGATAACAAGCAGTGAGAGATTTTAAAGTGAACCGGTGAGCATGTTTTGTCATTTAAAAACATGCACGACTGAGTAATTTACAAATACCTTTGATTTGTATGCAGCCACTGAGTACTCCACTATGCTTATTATGCAAACCACTTTTCATAGACTAGCAGTGATGTAGGATAATTTGTCTCAGGATTTGTAATGGCATTTCTTTGTGCTCATCTAATTATTATTTTTTTTCCTGTAAGACTATTTTCTTAATTTAGTTTTAAAAGGTTAAAAAAAAAAGTAAACAACTGTTGCAAACAAATGTATGCTGCTCTTTATTCCCATAGACTAGAAAACAGTTATATCCTAGGATGATGAACAGATGTATTGCTTTTTAATCATTTGGACTTTTGGAAAGCTGAGGCTTTTCTGAGCTAATAGTTCCTTACCTCTGGTTTTTGTTTTCTGTCATGGTCCCTGAGCAATCACTCTGAAATTTGGAAGCTTCTCATCTCATTGCACAGATTTATTTTTTTCCCCAGTGCAGCAGATGTATTTTTAGGGTTGTGGATCATTTTGGTTTCTAAATGTTTGTTACCATTGCAGCTGCTGCTAGGACTGCCATTTTTCTCTGTTACCCTGAATTCATCAAGCTGTCTCTCTATTGCTTTGTCTGCAGTTTGTGGCTGTTTGTGGCACAAGGCTATGTTTATAGTAGGCATATTATCAAATATGTCAAATATTATCAAATATAAAGAAAGCATGACATTTTTCTTTCAAAGATAGTAGCTGTTGAAACTCCTCCTGAAAATCTTGGCCTGCAACTGTCCTGGTAACTCCCAGTGCTGTTCTCCTTCATTTCCATGATAGGATACTTACATGTATCTAAAAATGAAATCAATCAAACAAAAACCTCTTTGAGAAGCAAGAGGGGGGAGGGTTCTCATTGGCTGACTATAGAATTTAGGCTACAAAAGAAGCAGCCCTAAGGGCAGAAAAAGTCAGTAGACAAATTAGTGGTTTTAATATAAATGAGGAAATAGCATTAAGGAAATTCAAAGGACAAGATAATAATGAAATAAACCAGTGTTGTGTTCTGTGGGTCATGAAGAACTTTTAAAAGCAAACCAACCATGCTGATCTGTGTTAATGCAGAATTGAAATATAATATTCTTATATTATGGGATAATTTGGTTGAATTATTCTAATTTCCAGTTCTGTTTGAAATTTTTGTTAGTGTTGGTTTGGCATTTATACACTTTGTTAGGCAGACATCTAAATATTCTGGAGAGTCAAAGTCCTGCCAATGGATAAAGCAATTATTTTGTAGAAACTTCATATTTAAAAAAGGAAAAAAACCCAACAAACCTCAAACCTTTTGTAGGGATAATTTTTCCATTAATCAGGAGAAGTGGCAGTACATTTAGAAAGCTGTGAAGATTGTGTTTCCTTTGTTTTAAGGTAAGCTGCAGCAAGTCACGGGGTATTTTCATCTATTCTGCACCAGCATTTTAAGTATGTAGCTCTCTTCTCATGGCCCATCTTTGCTAGTAAACCCAACTTTTAAGGCCTGTCATGGAACAAAGAAATAGCTTGGCTTTGAAACATACTCTTTCCTCTTATTTTAACTATTTAAACTTTATTAAAAATATAACAAAGATTGAGTCTGTCTTTATTTCCAACTAAATAAGGGCACTTGTCATGGAGTGACAAACATTTAATTAATACTTAGTAGGAACTTAAAGAGCTGCTTGGGTGGTGTAACTAAACAAAAGCCCATCATCATAGACATGATTTACCTGATTTAAATCATATTTTTTTAGTTTCTTTTACTCTGTGTGAATAACAAAAGCCACAGCACACCTTCTGTTGCTAAATTAAATACTTTTCTTCACTTTGAAATGCTGTAACTTCTGGGGGGGGGGAAAAAAACCCACACAGATTTGTTCTAAATTGGTCAAGTTCTACCAGGGTTCACTAAATTAATTGCACTAATGGGGACAAGTGCCAAACATACACACACATACTGAAATTCTAAATGGAGATGAGTATCTGGTGAGCAAGTTAAGTCATCCTTTAAAAAAGAGCAAAACACAGAGCTTGTCACTGACTTCACTGGAATTCATGTTTGGTAATGGCTGTCTTCAGTTTTGAGTGTTCAGTGAAGAAAAAGTAAATATTTCAAATATTTCTTTGATATGGCTTGGCTGTCAGTCAGCACCTAAGGTGATACCTTTTCATTAAGTGCTAGAAATTGCTTATTTTAGTTTTAAATTAATTTCCTTTAATTCTTTAGGGAAAATCAAAAGGAGCATCTGAAATAACATAAATGTGTACTGGTGAAACGTTGGCTGGCCTTGCCACTGCTGAGAGGAATGTGAGCTGGACATCTGAAGGCCTGGTAACCCTGAACCATGGAGAATGGGAAAAAGATGTTGAACAGAATATACAGAGTGGGCACAGGGACTAAGGAGAAGGATTTCTGCTGGCAGATGAGTAGAGCTTGTCCAGTGGTGTGTTGTGCTGCTAAAGGGTTCCCATTAGGTACAGAAAGTTTGGTAAAGGGAGAGGGGAATTGTTTGGCTGCAGGGAAAGCAGTTTTCAGGTGGAATATTGGGGGGGGGGGAGGGATCTAGACAGCCCTGTGAGGAAAGGAGAGATCCCAGCTGGTACAGGGACTCTGCTGCCTTAGTGGCAGAAGTGCCAGTATGCTGGGTATGTGTGTTGGTTTGGCTGGGAAATCTTGCAGGAATGTGAAGAAATGAAGTCTGAAGGACAGATCAGGCACAGCAACATTCAATATGAGCTAGCCATTAATAAACTTATGGAGAGAAAAGCTGTTGAGCTACTTCTCCAGGAAAAGGTTTTTGAGCTATGGAGCAAGCCAATACAAAAGTTGAGTGCTGAAAAGGATGACAGCAGTTGTTGGACTTGGGAATGACTGGGAAGGTCCTTCCAGTTCTGGGTTCCTGTGGTTATTGGTCAGACAGTTATCAGCTGATAGACTCTTGATCATCACTTCCAGTAGTATTTTCTGTATAGTAATTATGGCCTCATTTAATTTCCTTGTGTAGTGAATGATATCTGAGTAACAGCTCCTTGTTTATGGCACTGACCATAGCTGGTGTTTTTTCAGTTCTGATATTTAGGAAAATCTGCCCCTTGGCTGTGCCAAGTAGCACAGTCTTAGAAGACTTAAAGGGCCAAACAGTAACTATTCATGTTAGAGAATGTTTTAAGCAACTTCCACAGCTTGCAAGTGAGAATTGACCAAACCAAGGGACTGGGCAAGGATAGATCAATCCTGTTCATAGGTACTTTCTAAACTGAACATTTTTACATGTGATGTTTTTAGGCTCTGTGAAAAACCTAGGTGTTAATATGCTTGCAAATACAGCAGTAGCTTACAGAATGAATTTGTTCATATGCTACCATAAATAGATGTTGAAACTGATGACTTACTTTTTTAAGTCTAGCATTAATACTTATGATTATACAGTTATTCCAGAAGGAGAAAAGTGTTAGTGATGGTGTGGGCTCCCATGGGTGCCCTTGTCCTGGTGCTGCAAGTGGGTGAAATGTAGAGGTTGAGTGGATCTCAGGCAAGTACTATCACTTTTTCCAACTTCAGCATTCCAACAAAAGCCAAATTTACTTTTATTTTTACTGAGATAATATTGCTATTTTCTTGACATATCAAGAGTGTATTTCAGGGGAAAATATTCCTCCTGCCACAAAAAAAACCCCTAAATTCTAAATTGTGGCTAAAGCTTTTGGAAAGTGCCTTTAGCCATTGATTTTAGCAGTCCCTGTTTACCTGTATAGGAAAGAGATTCCTGAAATGATGTTTTTTTCTTTCTTCAGGGTGAGAGAGGGTATGCACATAAGTTCTTAAAATATCACATCACATATAGGATGGATTTCTGAATGACAGCAGGTAGGTGTCTATTCTGCATTAAAGCTTCTGGTTTTGAGACAGGGATGGTGACATTTCAAAATGTCACACTAAAACCTGAGTAATATCTCCTGGGAAGAGGTAAAAAAATGTGAGGTTTCAAATGCTCAGAAGTAGATTTCAGCTTTCTGTACTTTCAGTTATACTATCAAATTAGCTCGTGGAGTTTAGAACGAGATGTTTTCTTTCCTTCCCTGCCTTTCATGTCTCTCTGATTCGAGTAAAGTTCTTTTAGCTGTGAAATGAAACATCAGTTTCTCTAAACAATAGGTTAAAGAGCACAAAAGACTTTCAAATACAGCTCTGAAAACAGGTGCAGGAAGACTAGCTTTGTGTAGTTCAGGTTTTTATATTTATAAAATAACTAGCAATTATATGAAGTTTAAAGATATTAGTTTCCTTGTGGTTTCAATAATATTTATGTGGATGAAAAACAGTAGGAAGAGAGGCAGTAAAACAATGTGTTAGGGTTGGAGGTTGAAGGAGCTTGAGCTTACTGGAAATGCCAAAATTTCTGATTTTAAAATAGCACTTTCCACTGAAGATGTTTAAAGCCTTATTCCTTGCATCATTTCACTAACACAGGCCAACAGAAAAATAGAATTAATACATAGTAGGAACAAGTGTGTGATCTAGTTACTAATGCACATTATATTCCTGTCAGTAATTGTGAGTGTTGTACAGTGGCAAGGATAAAGCCCATGTGTGATACAGTTTATGTTTGCCAGACGTTGTCAACTGTGTTTTGCAAGTTCACAGGCACATCTTAAAGCTACTAGAAGTTGAGTCCTCTTTCAGAGAAAACCAGGCTAGGAGTAGGAACCTCAGTGATGTTCACTAAGCTCTGTCTTCTGTGGGTGCCTTCCAGTGAAAGGCATGCAGAGAGAGGGTGCACATGCAAAGGCTGCTGCTTAGTTCATACAGATATGTATATAACTTCTTGTGTACATTGAGATTTTATTGCTTAGGGTTAGTAGTGTCTCAGCTGCTGCAGAAAAGACAGTTTGTAATTTTTTCCAGCTAGACAGAGGCACTCTGGAGTATTTTCATCACTACAGACTTAAGGATCAGAATGGAAATTACCTGGCTGAAACTTGCACCTTATGTGCTCTTCTAGCTGTAATTAAAATGATCTGCACTTCAGAGGTTTGATTTCCCTCAGTAATATGTACACACACCCTTACTGGATTTTTTTTCCATGGTTCAAAATGAGTGAAATAAGCTGTCCTCCTTCATTTTAAAGTGTATCCCAGCCTGTACAAGGTAAATGGGAGGCAGAAACGTGGCTGTGGGAGTGACCCTCAAGCCCTGAGTTGCCCCATGACTCAGGAAGTTATTCAGCTTCTTCACTGTGACAATTTTATCACATGGCTTCTGTCCCTTACCTGCAAACTCTTCTGTAATTAGCAGCTTCTCTTTTTTAAGCTCATGCTTGACCTCAGTAGACTGGAGATGGGGTTGAACCTGCCCCTTGCTCCCCAGCACCCGTCTCTTGCTTGCAGACTTGCCATCAATGTAAACTGTACAGTGAGTGTGACTAAAACCCTGATCTCTGGAGCACTCTGTGACCCTTCTTGCACAGCTGCTTCTTCAACATTTGGGACCTGAGTTCGTTTCTACTGGCTGTGACCACAAACTGAGTAGTCCTGTAGGTAAACAGTGAGAGAAAGGTGCAGAGGAGGGGAGAGTGAAACGAGAGGAAAGAAACAACAGGGAAGGTGGGGCTCGAGAGAAAAGTACTTTGTGGGGAGTGAAATGACAGAGCTGGATTCTTGATCTCATTGATTCATCATCTTGCAGCTCCCACTGTGTGCTTTCTGCCCTTTCCATGAACGGAGTGCTACTGGCTTTCACCTACCAGGTGAGATGTCTGGCACCCCTGGTGTCACCATCTGCCATAGCTGCCTTCTCCTTGGAGCGAGCAGCACACTCGAGAGGGTGAATTTAACTTTGTTGGTTCAGCATGTTGCTTAAAAAGGCCTTTATTTACAAAAATTATTTTTATTGAAGTCCTAGGCCTTGGCCTCCTTCAGCTGCAGGGAATGGGGAGCTCCTGAGCAAAGTGGTGACGTGGTTTGCAGAGGCACTTCTTGTTACTGTTGTAATGTGTTGTGGAAAATCAGATCATCAGCATTGCTTTTTGTTCAGGGAACAGATGATGGAGTCACTCGAGGACCTCTGTGTAATGAAAATTACTGTTTCATGGTTCTGAAGTTTTACTTTGTACTGTTCTGAATGTTTCATACAGAACAGCAGAATACATTTTCAGCATGTGTCATAAATACCAAACCCAGTTTTGGTCACAAGCCTTTTCTGTTTCTTTTTCCAGTCAGAATAAGATTACATTATACAGAGTTTAGTTACAGACAAATATGTCAATATTCATAATCAGACTGTATAGGCAGTAGAAAGAGGATGTGTCATTTTTAATCATCAGCATTTCTGCACTTTGCATCTTGATGCCTTTCAGTAGGAAGACACAAAGGACCTCTACCTTCCTGCTGAGGCTTGTTTTCCCTGAACCACTCAGGCAGTTTCTCTGCCAATTTGGGGGATCTGCTCCTTAATGGAAGCTGTACAGTTTTGGTTTATTGTATATAAGTTTATACTGGACAGCTGTTGAGGAAATCTCTGGAACAATAGCCAGAATGGCAATTTTTTTTAAAAATCAGATTAATTTATTACTCAAATATCCTTCACCAAGAAACCTTAATGTCAGATTTTAGTGAAATCAGTGATGTCCTACCTCTGGCTGTGCATTCAGTTACTCCATGGTAAGAGAGCAAAATCCTAATGAGTTGGCTTACAATTTCCTCAAAATATATTGTATGTTTTTAAGGACTATGCCAAAAAGAGGAACTACTTGGTATTTATTTTTTATCTCTGACTGAAATTTGGATGCTTTCAAGGGTTATGCTGTGAGCATCTTCCTCAGTGAAGTGCAGCAGGAGTTGTATTCCCCCTGGCCTCCATAAATCCTGTTAGCTTTGGTGTCTTTTGAGGGCATGGGGGAAAGTATTTCAGTTTTCTGAAGCCTAGCACTCTTTCCTCCCTCCTTCTCCAAAGTAGGTGCCACAATTTTCCATAAAGCAGCCTTCCCTTTTTTTGTTCTGTGCTTTGAACAATGAAGCAGGTGAACTTATAGCTATTGGGCATAATGATTCATCTATCAGTTCAGGAGGCTCTTAAATTTAGGTCTTTCAAGTGTTTGAGCCATGAGAGACTTGGTCTGGGGTAACAGTGCAAGCTTCCAGCAAGATAAAACAAGGTGTAAATTAAATTCTCTTTAAAAATTTGCACTCAGGTAAATGGCAGTATCCTCAAAGGCTGATGCCTACCTTTGTTCACTTGCTTTGCTGTCCTTGTGTAATCAGCTTTCTGTATACTTTCAAACAGTGAACCAAATTGGGATCTTGTGGTGTCATATGGAAGAGGTTCACTGCACAACTCCCCTCTCCCTGCCTACACCCAGGTCAGTCCTTGCTTGTGCTAGTGCAGGCAAGTAACCGTCCTTCAGAACCACGTGCAACTCCTGTTCCAAAATTCCATTTAATGGTATCAGGAGGCTCAGGGTTCAGGAAAAAAAGTTTATTTTTTTTTAAAGGGAGTTTACTTCTCATCATGAGAAGATGCTGAAATAATCAAAGTCTTCAGCAGTGAGTGTGCAGCATCAGCAAGTAGATCTTTGCTGTAAGGTATTGTCTGAATAGGATAAAAATATTCTTCATCTTTAACAGAATGTATGTTTGAAATGAACTGTAACATACTTAGCTGTTCTGCTTTGATCCTGATGTGTTGTGAGACACTCCACTGAAATGGATAAAGGAGAACATCTTTAACATCTTAATGTGTGGGTTTGTGCCACGGTTGCCACTTAATAAACAAGGGTATGAGCTTTTCAGAGCTGCTTTGAGATAGGGAACTTTTATCCCTTCTTGTTTCAGGGCAAAGAAGTTGCTTGTGTCTCTGAGAGCAGCAGGAAGCTTTCTCTGGCATTGGCCAGGGAAGGAGAACATGAGGATGAATAGTTACAGTGGATTTGCCAGATGCTCTGTAACCACATGTGCTTCTTGACCCAATAGTAATGAATCTGAATGTGTATCTTTACCTGCAGGGTTTCTTCTGAATGTTTATGGTATTTATATTGAACAGGGTTTTCAGGGATTTGAGGTAACCTTAGGACAGGGATTGTTGTGTTTCCTACCATTGGTGTTAATTATTTGAAGCAAATCAATGTCTGGCATTTTTATTTAGGGTTCACTGTTCAATGAGAGATGATTAAGTGTCAATGGTAGGGCTGGAAATATCTGGAGAATTACTGGAGTTTATTTTGCAGTGGCAAATAGGATCACAGGAACAAGAGAACACTCCTGCTTCTGTTGTCTTTCTGCTGAGTGGTTTGGTGGGTCACTGTTTACCTGGAGCACTGAAGTACCCCTCTGCCATTCAGATTGTGTAGCAAGGGTGTTTTACTGGTGGGAAAATCTCCTTCCCTAAAATAAGGGCTGACTTAAGCCTGAGCCTGGTTCTTCTGAATTCTGTCACAAATACACTCCTTGAGCACAACTGCATTGTTGCTTGCTCAGTACAGTCTGCAGCATTATCTGCATTCATTGCTTTGCAGAGGTAGTCTGCTAGTTAGGGTAAGAAAGTCATACTCCAGCAAATGAAGAACATCTCCAAAGTTCTTCAAACTAGAGGCAGAAGCTGAGAGCTAGGAGGAGCTAGGAGCAACTCCCATGATGTACCAGAAAGAGAGGAGCTAAAATGGTGCACTTTTCATCACTTCACAAGCTTCTCAGTGCAGCAGAAAAGTTTCTCAGTGACAGGGGAGATAACTAGGGATCTCACTGCTGGTGTCAATACTTCCACTTTGTGAGCACAGTTTCTCAGCTTGTGCTGTGAAATCTGCTGTCCTTCTCTGCAAGGGTGTGGAAATTCAGTTTCCAGGAGCGCTGTTATTTCCATTTTACTGGAGGAATGAATTGGTAGAAGGTTGGGAATAAAAGATGATATTTAGAAGCCTATTTATGGCAGGATGTCCTTCTCAAAGCTGAGTTTAATCCTGCTGTGGAGCAGACACTGCCAGAACCGTGGTTACGTTGAAGCATGCACTGTTACATGGAGCAAGCCTGCCGGTAGTATCTTGGTGTGGTGGTCTGGAGCTCAGAATGAACAGGTGCTATCATGCTCTGCAGTGCAAAGGTTAAAGGGCATGTGATATTGAATCCACAAGAAAGAAGAGTTTGGTAACTGATGCACAGCCCATATGAATTGGTGATGGGTTGCCTCTCTCATAGGTTGGTGCTCTATTAACATGAGAAGCATTGCTTTCATTATCTCAGCTGATGTTCCTCTGAAACTGCTTGTGGGGGTGATTTTAATGGACATGGAATGGGACTCATGGGAGCAGCAGGTACAATATCTGTTCATCTTACTGGCTTACAAATGTGCCAAGCCACCCCATGTGACACCTTCCTGCAAAGAGAGTAATCCCTGCTTGGCACTTAGGCCTCTAAAGAAGAAAACTTTTCTATTGTAACATTAAAGGCAGACACTTTGGTTTAATCACTTGCCAGAACAGCTGAAAACAATTATTAATTAATAGGAAACATTGACTTTTAACTTTGCAAGCTCTCAAAAGAAGTGTCTGTGACAACTTGCATCTGGATTTATGGATTCTTTGGATGCAGGGAGACTGGGCACCGTGCTGCAAAGGTTGGCTGCTTTAAATTCAATTTAAGTGTACACATAGCGCTCTTAAAATTAATATGTTTATAAACCCAAACTGCTTCAGTTCAATGCCTTTTGTTCTCCTTCTGGCTTCATTTGAAGCAACAACAAAAAGCTGTGCTTGTTTGTGTGTTTAACCAAAATGCTCAATGCAATTAATCTACCAAGAGCACACAAATATTTTGGGAATAATAGAGGCGCCCCTTTCCCAGTGCCTTTGGGATTTAGCACTCTGGTTTGGAGAGGAGAAGGCAACTTTTCCCACATCTCATCAATAAAAATGTATCTTTTGCTTGGCTTCTTTAATTGGACCAATGCAATGCAGCACCCTCAGATTTTCTTGACTGCTTTGATAAGGCTGAGGTTAGCCTGTGTGGTCAGAAGGAAGCAACCTTCCTTGTATTTTAGATTCTGGATCTTACTTTCCCTTCTGGAAAATACTGTGTCTGGTAAATGCAGCTCCCAATAAATAAGAATGGGGGGAATTAATATTGTTGTCTGAGACAGAGCTCCTCTTTGATCTGACTTGGAGGGTGATTATGTGGAGATTCATCATGCAGATCTGCTGGTTTTGCCTCTTTTGTCAAAATAGTAGAATTCCTTGGACTGTCAGAAACAGAGAATATCCAAAATATTTCAACAAGATCAGACCACAAGAATTAGTTTATCTTAACTGAGAATCTTGAGACATCCCAATTATTTGAACAATGAGAGAGTGGCTGCCTAGCCTGTCTGCTTCTAGCCAGTCCACTTCTCAGTTATTGAGAAATTCATGACAAGTTTAGTAACTGCAGATTTTTCATCAGTTAAAACCTTTTCAAGCAGATGTGAGAGCTTTGCTTTATGCATTTTCTACTGAGAGTCTTCTCTTCAAAAAAAGATAAGAGTATGATCTCATCTTTTATTTAAAATTCTGCTAGTCCTGCTAAACCAGTGACTCACTCTTTGCCAGGTAGCTCAATCTGAGCTTATCTTCTGTCCATGAGACTGAGTCTTAACTGCTGAGGCTTGGCTGGTCACACCATGTAGCTTGGGTGACTGATAGTTTGGGTGCATCTATCTATTCATGTGTATAGAGAGCCAGGTACCAGACTTCTTCCATGTCACTTGAAGAAAAGTCATCTCTTTCCCTCTTTAGCATACTAACTTCTCAATAGTTTTTAATGGTTGGGAATCTGCTTAGTTGTCCTTGTCCAGATACAACTTCCACAGCTATTCACCAAGCTATGGAAGACAGAGACTCTCTGTGTAGTCCTGTGCTTATGGTTCAGAACAGTTACACTGTTGAAAGGTTAAGTTGTGCCTTCAGATGATAATGCTTTGCTTTTCCTAGAGTGATTTGCATAAGTTGATCATAAAGAGGTTGAACTTGTCCTTGTTTTATCAAACAGTTAGGGCTTAAATGGATACAGAAATGGTGCCTGCAGCTATTTTTCCTTTTCCTTTTTCTCCCTACCCAGCACTGTGCTCCTGTTGGGAAGGAGAGTGGATGGTGCAGACCTGTGGATGCAGCAGCTTAGAAGTCAGACATGAGGGAGTGAGGGGCAGTGCTGGGCCACTGATGGAGTGACATCTCTGCTCTCATTGACAGTGGGCAATAATCTTAATATCAGTGACCAGCTAAATACCTGGGGATTTTATGGGCTGCACTACTTAAATTGATCTTTGTACCTGCTGAAGTCCTGCATATTTATCCTGAAATTACTTTTTATTAGAAATGGTGGCTGTTTGCACAAATGATTTAATAATCTCAAAGCAGTTATCTTTCTGCAAGTGGTTAATTGGGTCTTTACCAGCTTTTCCTCAAAAGGGGGAAAAATGGGCTAACCTAATACTTTTCAAATGCCTACTGAAAGGTAAGAGTAATTTCTGCAATGGGGCAGTATTTTATATGCTTCTGTTCTCTCCCACCTGCTGCTTGATTTGCTACTCAGTCTGGAGACCAGTGCCAAACATCCACTCTACCAGGCATAGCAGAACAGTGAACTGCACTTGTGGCATCTCCACAATGTTGTGAACATTGGCAAAAAATGAGCAGTAGGTTGCTTCTGGTTACTCACTGTTGTGTTGGATTTCTACCAGCAGGATGATTTTCAGGTTTTTAGGTTGTGTGTGGCAGATGGAAATAATTGTTTTCAGTGTGCTCTGGGGTATTGCTATCTGAACAAGAAAAAGGCAGCACATCTTCCCTTCTCCCACCACCCAGTATTGAGGATGCAAAAAGGATCTGAGTTGATTCCTGAGTTTCATATTGGTGTTTTTCATTGTTTCCACAGAAACAGCTGAGGGATAGATGTAAATTCCACATGTCAACTTCCAGGGAACCCATGAATCTGATCTGTGATGGCACTTGTTGAGGATGAACTCAGACTACTCTTACTACTTGGTTTGTGCCTTTTGAGCAATGTCCCTTCCTCGTCCCTAATCCCAGGCAAAACCCTCATGGAGAAGAAACCTTCCCCAGCTCTTGAGTTTCTGAAACACATTCTGGGATTGCAGCATCCTCTGATGCTTCTGTGTGTAAGTTATTTGGATCTGGTCTGTTCCTCTCCAACTCTTTGGATCTACCAACTCTGTGAAAATGGGGAAATGGTTAGATATGCCAACTTCAGAAGACAGCTGCTGGTTACAGTACACCTTTCCGTGCTGCCATCATTTGGACTGCTGCTTTCTGTTACAATGACAGAATGAAGTTTGTGTTATCCCCAGTGTTATCCTGTGCTTACAGGAAATGGAAACCAGCAGATACCTAGAGATAGAATTAAACAAGTGATTTGATCATTTTCTGTTGTTGTCCAGAAGGAAAAATGTGTTGTGCTACCACAGAGGAGTTCTCACAGTGCTCCTTTAAATCAACAAGCTGTTTCTATTCATTTGGCCATCTTGCTGGAGTTACAGAAGCAGGTGCTGAGTCTCCTTTGTGGCTTTCATCTGTATTTGTGGAGATTTTGCAAATGAAGGCTGGAGGTTTTGCCATCCTTGTAAACAATATTGCAAACCCCAGTTCCCTGTCCACACAGGTGAAATTCAGCAGATGCTGAATTTTGCAGTTGTTTTATGTCTTGCTGCATAGAAGCCACTGTATAAACGTCAAGGAAAGGTCTTTTTCCCATCAAAACTCTAGAGCAATCTTACCAGCAAAGCAGAGCTGCTCCCCCTATCCTGAAGAGGACACTGGTTGGAGGCAGGGACTTGCAGCAGTGAATAAGGTTTGGTCTAACTGGTGTTTTTCCCCCCTGTAAGATCAGCAGAATACTGCTTGCCACAGTATGCTGTTGAAATCTTCAGTTGTTATGAATCAGAGCTAAAAGAAGCACCAATACTTGTTCTTGTGTTATAAAGAAGGAAAGGCTGATTTGAAGAAAACCAGTGGAAAAGAATGCAGGAAGCTGCTGATGTGGAAAATCTTCACACCATGCCCAACAACCTTTTTAAAGGTGTCACTTTGCAAGGTTCTTGCCTATTGTGTGGTGATGATGATGTTTTGCTGCTAAAGCTGGAGGAAATGAGGCTGATGAAAATTTTCTGTGTGAAAACCTGTAGAAGTTGACTTCAAACAGAGCCATGTCCATCGAACGTGAGCGTGACAGAGATGTTCCACGGGAATGTTTCAGCTCTCAGGAATATGAACTGCATTGTGAACATTTCCCCTCTCAGATTTGCATAGGTGGAGATATGTTGATTCAAAACAGAAGGATTTTGATGAAGAGATATTAGCTTCAGCCATAGCTGAGTAAAGAGGAAAAAAGGTAGGTCACATTCAAAACAACGGAAACTCAGCAGGTTCATTGCATGCTGTGAGTGGTCCTGCTTCAGTCACTGAGAAGGGACCAGTTCTTTGTCAAATGTTACTAGTACACAAGAAACTGCAGTCTTCAAGCCTGTGCCAACTGCATCTGAAATCTCAGCAGTGAATCCTGCAGGCTGCACTGCAATTTATTGTCCTGAATCATGTTTTAGCCAACAAGTGAAACTTAATTGAGTCAAATGAAAAGGTCTGGATTGGATAAATGAGTTGGTTTATCTTTTGTGAACTTCTGTTACCATTCTGCCTTACAGTCAAGAAATACTAAAAACTTTGGACAGGGTAAGTTAATGAAAGTAATGCAGCAGCTTAGATAATGTAACTTTCATCATGGCTAAAGGATGGCTAACATCAATTATACATGATCAGGAATAAGACTTAAGCTAAAATTATAGCCTGACAGTGCTTAGGAGGAGACTTGGAGGATGTGTGTAATATATTTCCCCTCCTTCCCAAACTTGTTAGACTAGCAACCTGACTACAGGAAAATCATTGTAATTTAGCTTTTGTTGGCAATTATCAGCAGTGGAATCTAGGGCATATATACATTGCTTTGTATATATCTCAGCCCAGATCTAATATGGGAGTAAGTGAATAAGGGAAGGTTTACAGTGTTGTCTCTTCTCCTTTCCTTAAACAGGAACAGCTCAGGTTTGGTCTACTGGAAAGCAGACATGTGCTTAGAAACATTACCTTTATTTCATCCCAAATATCCTACTGGATGGAGAGATAAGTCCATGTTTTATCTGGTCTAAAGCAGGGATGCTCTCAAGCTGCCTCAGAGGAGGTGCATAGGGAAACTGATGGTTGGATATTTCAGGCTGTGCATGAGAAGGCACTTCCCAGTGCTCCCAGCAACAGTCTGGGACAAATGCAGTAATCCCACTCTCCAAACTGCCCCTGTGCCTCACGTCTGACACAAACGTTCCTGTTTCCTTCAGCCCAATCACGGGGAAACACCAAATGCAGCCTTGCTTTGTGGTATGTCTGGGGTAGAATTTGTTTCTTATGGTAGATAGAGATTACAAACAGGGAGTGCTGTAGGTCTTGGGTTTAAATTTTGGAAGAGCAGAGTAGCCAGGCTGTACACTGGATGCATTCAGTTCTGGCTCCCGTGAGCTAAGGAAGCACTCATGGAGACATGTTTTGCCAAATAAATTCACATCAGCAGACTCAGGCCAGCCCTATGTGTGTCACTGGCTGCTTTGGTGTAACCCTTTTTGCCCTATTTGTAAGAACCCAAGGAGTCTCTGTAACCTGAAGAACCAAACGTTTGTGTTGGTGCCAGCAGGCTCCTGTTAACAGAGCTTTGTTGAGGTCTTTGACCTCGAAACACAGATAAGCTGCTCTCGTGGGTTAGGAGATTTGAAACCTCTGGGCTGAAATCCAGCACATTACAACCCAAGCTCTTTAACTTTTCCTTGGTTAATAGGTGCTTGAACTATTTGGCAAGGAGCCAGTGAGGTCTGCCAGGGCTGTGATGGGACAAGGAGTTACGTTAAAAGACCTAGTTTCTGATTAATCCCCGGCCTTTGTAACTCTGTAAGTGGCTTGCCCAGAGTCACACCGATGCAGGGTCACTCTTCTGAGTGTGAGACAGGGTAGCTGAGGCCTCCAGTTGTTCTGAACACTGGATTTCAGCACAGATCATTAGCATTTTGTGATTATCCATTGGCAATCTTTACAAAATTATCTGGGTGATTATATCTTGAGGGGCAGAAGCCAGAGCAGAGGTAACTGGCTAATGTTTCTCTCTTGGGCTGGGGTTCAGCATTGCCCTGTGTTTCTTGAATAAAATAGAACTTTGCATTGAGCTGTTCTTGGTGTAGCTTGTGTTTAGAGGAGAGGAGAGGAGAATGAGGGAGAACTCATAACCAAAATCTCGACTAATGTCTTTAATTCTTTCTGCATTTCTGATGAAAGGTGCTGGATGCCAAGAAATTGCTTTGCTGCACTAGTCTGGAAGCATTAGTGTAATTTTGCCTGAGCTTGCAGGCAGTGGTTCTTGCTGCAGATGTGCCTTGGCTTTACTAAGACATGTGGTTGGTTTTGATATGCTCTTGGTTCTTGGCAGGTATCTTTCAAAGGTAATCTGTACCCTCTGGACCTAAAGGACATCATATGTGAACATATGGTGACCTGGTAACTCTCATATGTGACAGAGCTTTTTGGTGTAACAGTATCACAGTAAATACTCCTTTTCAGCAAGTGGGGTGGGGTTGGCTAGCAAAAGGCCTGGTTAACACAACACTTGTCTGATCAACTGATCAACAGTGATTAGCAGTGCAGATTCCTCTGCTGGTCGTGACTGAAAGAGTGATCATCTCAATAAATGATGATTTAGTGCAGACCCTTGACATATCTGCTTGTTGCTTTAACAATTCACCCTTGCAAGGGATTTCAGGTCCCTCAATTTTACTTGCTTCAAGAGAATTAACCTGAAAAAAACCCAGCCCATAACAAGCCTCACAGAGGAAGTTTATTTTTTAATAAATAGTTTAATGTAGTCTTTGTAAATACAGCGTGTTTATTAATATGGTATAAGTTGAGTGGAGATAAAAGATTGAGGAAACAGAACTCAGATTGCCTGAATTCTGTGTGGTGTATGTTTAATGAATTTTCACTTAATCATCCATGAATATGTATGATAAAAATAAACATGGCAATTGAACAGCTCAGTACTAAGTACTGTTTGGAGAGAAAACCACATTGGGTAGCCTAAACCAACTGCATTTCTTACTAATCTACACAATGCATTTCATTTGAAAGGAGAATTTATAGTATTTGAAATATCTACCACATACTGAAACTTTTAGTGTAAACTGCCACTTTCTGACTATCACATATTGAAATACTTGTGGCACATAGTGAAATTTGTTACATAGTGTAAAATATATAGTGAAACCAAACTGATGTATAATGAGACACACGTGTGCCTGCAGTGACTTATCAGTTCCATTATTTTCTAGCTAACTTTATTTTCACAATTAAGTTTTTCTGGAGGAATTCAATGCTGAAGACCAGGACTGGTATTACAATGGAAAAGGTAGAGCCCACCTTGCAGAAAACCCCCACTGGGCTGAGTTAGTTTTTGTCCTTTTGAGATAAATTCTAAATGTGAAGTCTGCTAATGGTTCCAACATGTCTCTCTTCCTCTGCCAAAGCTTCATTATGAACATCACTATCACCCCAGTCAGAGGAAATACTACCAGCCACAAGTGGGGCCTTGCAGGAGCACCCATCACAGCTTGTCATTCAGACCCATTAAGGTCTTGTAGGAGAGGGTAGCTGGGCATCTCAGACCTGACCTCCTTCATCCAGCAGTGCTCCAGACCTCCTTCTGTGAAGCCTCAGAGTGGATAGGCAGCACCAGTAGTGGCTGCAACCTGCAAAACTTCCTTCTCTGCTGTTTTGGTTTGCTTTTTTCCTACTTAAGCCAGATCCTGACTATGCAGGCAGGCATTCCTGCCAGGCAGGGCAGGCAGGCTGGACACTGGGTGTGCCCTGCTGCTGGCAGAGGAGGGCTGTGGCAGCCAGTCCAGCAGCTGCTGGCCTCCTGGTGACCTGGGGTGTGCTCCTCTGCAGGGCTCTTGTTTGCGATTCACACTTGCTCTCCAACCTTAGCAGTGGTTTGGGCTGAGGATGTCATCTCCTAAACTGTCTGGCCTAAGAGGTAGTTTCAGCTGTGTCCTGATGGATTGTGGTCTTGCAGGTCTCACCCAGTGCAAGGCTACAGAACTTCTCTAGCCCTGCTTGCTTCTGCCCAGAGCTCTCCACCAGACTTGGGCCACAAAGTGCTGTCTCCAAGAACTGGCCAGAAAAAAAAGAAAGTGAGATCCCAGTGCTCCTCAAGCCAAAGAAGGGGAAATAAACCACAAATCTTACATCTCCTTGACCAGTCCTACTCAGGCTCCATTGGAGGGGTTTCCTTTATGGGGTATCTTTTACCTGGTTTTGCACCAGTGCCAGTATGACCAAAGCATTTAACACTTGGAAAGTACAACAATGAAGTTCTCTTTATGATGTGCAGTGATAGCACTTCAGTCAAGGTGTGTTTGTCCTCTCCTAACCAAGTACTGGTCTTGTGCTAAACCAGAACAATCTAGGCCATCCTGAAATTGAAAGAAGACCTTCCTACTTCAGAGCTGTTGTGCAATCTATGCTCAGCAAGGATGGTTGAAGGCACAAGACAAAACACACCCTGCATTTGAGGGTAAGGTATATTAGCCTTTCCACATGGAATGCCTAATTGCTCAAATATTGCCAACATTGTTCAAACTGCCAGATATGTTAGGGAACAGGCAGAACTGGAGGGGCAGCTCTATATAAGGGGTATGACAAATTTATTGGGTAAATTGCATGGGAGTACTTAACCCTTCTCTCAGTTCTGTGGGGGTTTTTTGTGAGGACAACTGCTAAATAGAGTTGGTCATGAGTAATTTGTGTGAGGAAATAGCATAGAGAAGTAAAACAGCAACAACCAGTTTAATTTCACTTGTTACCAAGAAGGCCTAACTTAAGTTTCAAAAGGAGATGAAAGGTAAATTTGCCATTTACTCTCTGTTTTAAAAGCTACAAGACAGATAGAGAAGACCTGATAGGTCTTCTGCATTGGTAATGTCACCTCTGTCTTTAGAGCAGGGGGAGAAAACAAGTGCAATTTAATTCCCATGTGTACCAGGACAAAAGGTTTCTAAAGCATGGAATTTGTCCTTTGGTTTTGTTCTTCCCCATTCCTGGATTTTTAAAATCATTCTAGAGAGGTATGTTGTGTTATCCCTGCACCAGGGCAGAGTATGTAAGAGCTCCTGCATCTGTTAGTGCCCAAACTGGCCAAGACAATACAGAAACAGTAAAGAAGAAATTGTCTTGAGAAGTTAGCAGGAAGCATATCTTAAGTGTCTGAGTATCCACTCTAGAAAACACCATGATAGGCACTAATATTTCACAGGTGGTACCATCACCTGCTACCTCTTCTGTGACCTGTCTTCTTATCTCCTCGGAATCCAAGGGTGTGACAGTGGTGACAATGAGTGGATGAGGTACTACATGTCTAGACAACGTTGTAGAAGATAATATGTTAACAGGGAAACAGAAACCTTTCCTAATGCTAGGAGGAAAATTCATACAGTAATCCCAGAATAATAGATTTTTAATCTTTGATTGTTTCCTTGTATGATACAAACTGCTGAGTGTTATCCACCCCTCTGGACCTTCCTTGAGACAGACCATTTCCTTTTGAAAGGTGCTTGATCCAGACTGAAACATTTACTGATTCCTTCATCTCTGTGGCTGGATTGTTCTTTTGCAAATACAGAATACAGCAAAACCACTGCATCTTTTCCAGGGCGGTGTGTAGAATTATTCTCCCTTTGAGCTGACTTCAGTAAGCCAAACACATGGCTGAGCTTTCCTAAGATGAGTCTTAAACACAGTTGTCTTCCTTGAAAATGCATCTGCTTCTTGATTTCAGTGTCCTGTGTTTGGGACATCAGGGTTGTAGATGAGAGCTGCCAAGCTGGACCTGCCTTCTGCTGAGCTAGGGGAGTCCCTGTGTGGAGGCTGGAGGCAAATGGCTCCTGTATATGTTAGCAGCTTAGCAATCTTCTCAGGATCCCCAGGAAAGCTGGTGGTGATCACTTGGCAGCAAAGTGGATGCTGCTAGTGTAGGCCCAGTTATTTTCTTCCCTTGCTGCCCATATCCAGCCTCAGAGATGTCAGTGTGTTAACAAGAACACACTGCTCCACACCACTGGGTTTTCGGCTCCAGGGACAAGTAGTAGCAGAGTAAAGAAAACCCTAAAACAAGGGAATTGTTTGGCAATATCAACCCAGCAGAACACTGAAGGTGAGGTTTGGCAGCATGGCAGCAGGCTTCTAACCTACAAAGCATTGTGGATGTTACAGTTTGTCAAGTCATGGGTGAAATTTCATGCCTCAGAGTAAAGACAGAGCTGAAAAACTCTGGGCCTTTCAACGTGAGAGAGCTGAATCTATCAAAATAGTTTCACTTTGCATCTACAGACTGTGAAAAGATGTTCTTCCCTTTTTTTTTTTCTCTCAATATTTCATCTCACCCTTGCCCCTATTTGCATGGGTCCCCTTGCTTAGGAGGCACTGGCTTTTCCAAAGAAAAGAGCAGGGCAAAACCCACCACTGAGTGTGCTTTCCAAAACCTGGGAGCTTGCACAGGCAGCCTGTGAGAACAGCACCAAGGAGGCAAGTTTGGGCACTTGGAGATTGAGAAAAGCCAGAGTTGAAGGCTGAGTCAGGCCCCTATGGATGTGCATGGATGCTTCTTACCTGTGGCCTTTGGCATTAGGAAGCAGTGGAGGCTCTAATCTGTAAACCCCACACCTTGGTGGTGGTCTCTGTTGAAAGAGGTGGGGTAGATGGAGGAGCTGTCTCAGCCAGGGGTCTGGGGGCTGCCTAGGGGAAGCAAGTTTGTCACTGGCTGTTACCCAAAGAGTTACGCATAGCACAGAGCAAGTCACTTAACCTGAATTTTCACAGGCTGTGAAGTATAACACTCCAGTTGTAGGTGCTCAGTTTGAAGGTGTTGAGGATTCCCAGGGCCCCCTGAAGTTCGGATGAGCTATGCTCCAGTCAAATAACACATCATTTAGTGTAAACTGCCCTTGGAAAGTCTGGGCACCCAGAGAGAGTAGTTGACTTGCAACTCCTGTTTTAAAATGTTTCTTTTTCTGTCGTGTGTAGGGACACCACCTCCCTTTGTCACATGGGAGTTGAGTGACACAAGGTGAAGCCTTCAGCTGCCCTCCTGATGGGCCCACTGAAAGCACCAAGGAGCAACCAGCCTCAGGTGGAGAGCAGGGCAGGAGCACAAAGGCCAGAGCCGTGTGGCCAGCAACAGATATGGGAGGAGACGGATAGTATCCTTGCCCCATCCTGGGCATGACAAGCATCTCTCACCTCGTGTGCTGAGGCAAGGTACAAGTCCTGTGGGAAAACCAGTGTGTGATCCTGCAAGCGAGGGCTGCTCCGGGAGTGCAGACAGGCTTAATTCATTCTGGCAGTTCATCACTTCTGGTGCTTGACATTGCAGCCTTGCTTGTGCTGCATGACTGCCCGGGGAGAGCTGTGCATGTGCAAGCGAGTGAAAGTAGCATCAGTGTTTTGATTAGAACAAGGTTTCCCTCAGACACACACACGTGTCCCACCTGGTACCTGTTTCTTTCCAAGTGAGGTGAGGGCCCCTCAGTTTCAGCATGCTTTTGGGGGCCTGGGCTTTTAATGATGTGTATTATTTCTGGCAACAGATGAGAGCTAATATATTGTGTTTAAGTCTGGGATGGGTTGTTGACCAGCTGTGGTCTTTGTGCAGAGATACCAAATACTTTTCATTGGATAATGTCGGTTCCAGCCTGCAACCCACATGTGGGTCAGAGGCAGGTCCAAAGACCAGCAAACGTAAGCCATTTAATCTCCTGTTTCTCCTGCAGAGCATTTGGTGCAGTTGTCCTCCAACAATTGAAACATCTCAGAAAGTTCTGGGTGAGCTGACTCCTTCTTCAGTGTTGCACGTCGGTCGATGCTGGTGGGAGGTTTCTGCCCTTCTGTCTGCACCAGAGAGGTAAATTAGTTAAGCAGAGGCATGAATTATTTGCATGCAGCTGAGGTGGCAAATGTGTTATCTTAACAGTAGAAAAGGAAATGGTTCTCTATAGATTATTAGTTACTGAAAAAGCAAAGGCATGTCTTTTGTTGCCACCACACCACTGGTCTGACTGTTGAGTAGATACGGATCGATATCCCCCCTTCCTCCTCACCCCCCTTGCTCTTCACATTTTCACTTAGGCTGAGGTGAAGAGGTTTCACTCTAATTTATGTCATTCTTGTATTGCCGAATGGCATGCCAGAGCAACCGAACCGGGCGTGATCTGACTCTCTGCTCTGTGCTCTCACATACTATCCCCTCGTGGGAAAATGCTGAGAGAAAATGGAAATTTAAGCTCTGCACCTAGCCCCTGTGGTTTTTTGGGTTTTTAGTAGTGCTTCGTTTGTAAGCTGCTTGGGGTAGAGAGAGTTTTTGTTGTGTTCAGGGTGGTGGTAGCCTATAAGTCAGGACTTCTAAATACTATGATACTGCAGATCGTGCTGTCAGGAACTTGTTCTCTCTATGAACAACAAAAATACATGCTGTTAGTTATCAGAGGGGCTCAAGACTAGGTACAAATCTTAGTCTTACAAGACTTGTACAAGTTGTGGTGTATCTACTCTACAAATGAGTTGGGTGTTTGTATGAGAAGGTCAACAGACTTGTTCCAGACCTCACTGCCAGTTAGTGGAGGTACCAACTACCAGAAGACAGGTAACTTGGCTCCTAGGTCCCTGTCCTTGCTGCAAAACTTAGCTTTGGCCTTGAAGTTCAGAGATTCCTAGATAAAAACAAAAGTCTGTCTTTAAATCTCCATTGTCAGGTAAGTTTAAACTCAGACGCACTCCCCTGTGCCCATTGCTGCCTTAGTGTTTAGATCAATCTAAAAATTACACTGACAATGAATTTTAAAATAAGACATGCCTTAGGAATGGCATCCACAGGCATTCCCAGACTCAAATACCTCAGGTCTGGGGGAAATGAGAGCCTGTAGCTGAACTGGGTCCAGCTCAGTGTATTCTTGGAGTCAGCCTCCCGTGGGGCTGAGGTGTTCCTGTGTGACTAATGGATGTGGAGGGTGCTAGCAGGCAGGAAGCCAGTGGCAAAGGACTGAGATTTAGGATGTTCAGGTCTAACAAGGCTCTTAGTGTGTTTTGCAGGGGTACTTGCTGCTTCAGAAGAATGGGTTTGATGCTGAGGGAGAGCCCTCCTTTTCTGTCCTCCTTAATCTGGACAGGTAGCTGAGAATTTGAAGGAAATAGGAGAGCACTGTGCTTCTAGTGTGGTCTGCATCCTTTGCTCCTCAGCCTGCCTCTCTTGTCAGATGGTCCTGAGCAGAATAGGGACACTCCTGCCTGGGACAGCAGAAGGGCCCATGCTGTGTTGCCCCTGCCCCAGAGGAGCCCGCGCTGCTTGTGTGTGGGCTGCATCTGCAGTCACTGTTCCACCTCATCTCCTGGGCTCCTTTTTGAGCTCAAGCAAGACAAGTGACTGTGCAGCAACCACCACAGTCATTCCTCAATGTTGTATCTGGAGGGGAGATTAAAAACCTCAAGCAGATCTGAGGGAGGGAGGAAATCTGCACGTCGCTCGTAGCTGCTATGTAGGTCACAACTTCATCTGAGAAACACTCAGGTATTTTATGAACAAGGCTTCAGTGAACTGTGGCACGTGGCAAGGAGGGCAAGAGGAACCCAGGCAGGAACTGCACTGCACTCCTCCCCAGTGGCTACAGATTCAGGGGGGAGGAATTTTTCTGTGTGTTTCAGCAGCAACTGCTGAGCCTGCTGTGGGGTCTCTCTCTGCTGGCCACAGGCTTTTCTTGGGGGTGGTGGAACACTGGGGCTGCTGCTGTGGGGCAGTGGCCACACAGAATCCCCAGGTGGGAGGTGCAGAGATAGAGGATGTGGGGCACCCTTTGGTCACAGTCCATCTGGGGACTGGGATGGGAGCATGGCCATTCATGTGTGGTCTAGAAGATGGGCATTTAGCAAACAGATGCACAAATAGCATCACCTGCATGGCTGGGCAGAGGGATTGTTGTTGGTACCATGAATCTTTGGAGCCAAACTACAGCCACTTCCCAAAGGCCATGGAAGTACCTGCCCTGTCCTTCCCTTGCTGCTGTCTTCAGTCATGTGCACAGTTTTGGTCCGTGGCTTGTGGCCACGCTTGCTAAGGGTCAGCTCAGGAAGGAATGGGAATGGGGGAGCACCTACAGCAGCTCTCCAGTTTGCAGTGGCCAGGCCGGGCCACCAGTGCTGGGGCATCAGTGAGAAGGGCCAGAGGAGGTGGTGCAGGGTTTTAGGGCAGTGGGATTGTAGGAAAAAGCCCCAGCCCTGGACTCAGCCTGGCTCTGCTTTCTGGGGTCCTGGCCAGGGTCTCTCGGGGTCATGCCAAGGTTGTGGCTCTGGAGGTGGTTTTTTGCCCTGCTGATCAGGGTGTGAGGGTTTTGGCAGGTTGGGATGCTCTGGTGAGAAAAAGCCCTGTGGTCATCACCTCAATTGCTTTTCTGTGCTTAAAGCATGTTTTCTCAGTTTGCAGTGTCAGGGGGCTGAGCACGCCCGGGAGCTATTTGGATTCTGCGCTGATAAGGCAAGTGCAAACTGTCCCCACAGCTCTGGAGAGCAGAATCAAACTGAAACTTACCACTCAGAGTAGAAAGCATGTAACACCCACAGCTACAGACATGCACAAATTGCTGCAATATAGGTTAGGAAAGCAGCCCCATCCTGCACCATCTGGTCTCATTAAAAACACACACAGAGGCACACACACACAGTCTTCTCTGAATGAGTACAAGCACCAGTCTGTGTTCCCTCCTGAACACCCAACTCCCTTGTAAGGGCTTATTTAAAAGGCAAATTTTCACTTTTCATGTATCCTTGCTCCCTTTCACACCTGGTTGCCATTGCTACAACATTTTAAACTTCTTTTCATGATCTATTACAAATAAAGTGAGACCTCTTGGGGACACCACCCACCCTGTAACTGAGTCCCCACCTAGGGACATGGCCCCAGTGCAGCCAGGAGAAACCAAACCTTCCCTGTTGACTACAGAATTTGGTCGTGGGGCTTTGAGGGTGGCAGGAGTAGAAGATCTTCTTTGTAAAGACACACAGGACCTGTCCTTAAAAAAAAGAAAAAGGCTATCTGAAAACACAAGGTAGACTAAGAACAGGGGAAGAGGAATGTACCCTGTGGTTTGCAGAGGTACAGTCTTTCGTACAGAAGGTTTTTGCCATAGGAAAGCTTCAGGGAAGCTGGGAGGCGAGACTATAGCATCCAAGAAATTCTGTATGGACTCTGCCTGCTTCACTCCTCTTCCTGCCCAAGGTTAACCCACCACAGCTACTTTCCATTTTGCTCATTTCAAGTAGGATTTAACCTGTAAAACTCAAGTGGTAAAGGCAGGAAAGTTGTGGTCTCCCTACCCCTAAGTCCAGTATCACATTGTGATGGCTGAGACCTCAGCATGGGTAAACTGGGAACCTGGTTTTCAGCCTTTTGACTTTGCTGTGTGTGGTTTCAGTACTGCAGGGATCGCTTCTCTTGCTAGCACAGTGCAGCCTCTTTGGAGCAGGAATGCTGTAAGGAATCTCACTTGGTCCTTGGATAAGGAAATGCTCAAGGACTTGCCTATTCACAATTAATAGAAAAAAAAGACCTGAAGGCCTTTATTAATCATTGCACAATAAGGAAGTCATACTGGTTTGGCTCCCTTCAATAGGGCTGTTTGGTCACACCTATCTAAGTGGTTTGGCATCCTAACCATTTCCCCGCGGAAGCCAAGGAGGAGGGAAGGGCCACTGTGCCCATGTGCCACCAAGGTGCCTGGCCACCAGCCTGTGAGACAGGAGGAGCTCAGAGTGCCCATCTCCCTTTCCTGAGGGCTGGGCATCTCATTTTAGAGATCTCTGCTCAATGCATGTGCCAGTGCCACCCATGCTTATGCTCTGGGCACAGGTTTCTGCTCCAAGCCTTGGCATCAAAAAGGAGCAGAAGGGGGAGGTCCCTGCCAGGGAGGTTTTCCTCCTAGGGGTGTGTGCCACTCGCCCAGTGACCGCAGCTCCTGGCTTACCTTTCGTGGCAGCCAGTCTGGTTAACACTTAGCTCCAGAAAGTAGTTTGTGGCCAGATGTGATGGCTGGTGAGTGCCTCTGAAGTTCCAGGAGACAGATGTTCAGGCACTGGGCCCTGGCTGGTGCGTGGGGCCACATTGCCCTGCCATAGGAAATGGTGCCAGGCAAAATCTTCTAGTGAGTGGTGGGACAGCATCAGCATGGGATGAGGGACAACACTTCAGGAGACCAGGCGACATCTCGGGCACCTTTCCTAGGTGAGCTTGTGCAGGCTGAAGCTTGCAGAGGTGAACCTGTGCTGCCTGGAGGTGGAAAGCATCATCTAATCTTCCCTCTGGCAGGTTTTCCTGTGGAGAGTGCCATTCCACTTGTGCCAAGCTGTGAGCTGTCATGGTTGAGGTAAGGAATCTTGGCTTTGAAGCAGAAGGGGATGTGTGCTTGCATGCATCTCTGAGCAATCAACATCTGACCCCTCTAGCATGGGACAGGAACACAACTTTGCATCCGACTTAGGCACAGAGGAAGCAGGGACTCAGTGAGAATTAGCAGCTCCTCTCCCCTTTGGCCACCTGTGTGAATTGCTGGGAAATCCTTCCCAACCTGTTTTAAAAGATGAGTGCAAGCAGAGTCATGCAGTGTGTCAGAAACTCTTGAGCCTTCTGCTGCTTGACTGCAGTTTGCACAAGTGAAGCCTTGATAGGTGTGCAGATGTGCTATCTGCCAGCACTTCTCTGTGCTGCCGTTGAGAACAGGAACAGCAGCAGCCCTGCTGGCTGCTGGAGGAGCCTTTTTATAGCATCTGGTGAAACATTAAGCACCCATGGTTTTGGGAAGTGTCATGTCTGTCACAAAAAGTCATGTTTTTCAGGCAGGACTAGTTAGTGCTGAAATTGCCAAAATTTCTGCCTGTGCCCCTCACGTCCCAGCTCATGCCATGGCCTTTTCCCTGCCAGCCCACCCCAGCCCCACACAGAGAAGGGAAGCCTCAGTCTCGGAGCCAGGGCAGCTACCATGATGCCATCAGTGTTTTTTTTCTTAGGCCAACATGACTTGTGTTTTGCAGATACCTGCGCCATGACGAGTGCATTCCTCAGCCGCACCACGTCCACTCAGCCCTGGCTCAGAAGCTAATTAGCCAAGTGTTTCCTGGCTGCCTTTAATTATGGCCACAACTATTTCCCTCACACTCATGTAATGCTTCTGAACGACAGCAAAGGGTTTGGGCTGTATCCCAAGCAGAGCGCAGTCCCAGCGCACGTTGGGAAGCAGCCATGCACTGTCAGCCACTGACTTGAACCTGAAGGGTTCATACCCTCTTGGTGAGTCACATTTTTCATTTTGAGCCTCAAGGTTGCAATTGCCCACGCTGGGAATGAGCGATATCTCCCCCAACACCCAGCTGAGAGACACCAGGCTTTATAAGCCAGCCAGAAGGGATCCTCCTGACATCCGTGTTTAAGTCTACCCACCCCAGCTGTGATTTGCCCCATGCCATGGCAAAGCAGATCAACTGGCAAAACCATAGCAGAGAAGCACACGTCACCATCCCAGCCGCATCACGCTTGGTTCCCCCCAACAGCAGCAAAGTGGGCACTGAGCTCCTTGCCCGCAGGCAGCCCATGGCTCTGTGCTGGGGGCACATGGCCTTGCGAGGATGCATTTTATGGCAGCACCCAAACAGATGAGCTAGTCCCCCCTGCACCTTGCTAATACTGTTGTGGTTAGCCGACCTGGTGGTGGTGGTGGTGGTGGTGGTGCCATGGCTGAAGCCTGCTGTATTTCTGGTCATGGTACACATCTTCAGAGGCTTCCAGCTGCCTTGGAGGCTGCCAGAAACCAGCGCAGCAGCTGCTGGGCTCAGCCTCACCAGGCTGTGATCTATAACATGCACTGTCTTTTTATGTAATGTGTTTTATTAAACATCTTCTAAAGCTTACAAGTGTCCCCAGGACATAACTCTCCAGCGCTACGTAATGCTCTGCCAAGTAATGAAGTCTGATTTATGGTGGTAATGGTTATCCTATGTTGTTTGGAAAAAAAAATATATATATTACAGCAATAGCTCTGTCGACTGTAAGGATATAACATGCTGCATTTGGCACGTTTATGACAACAGTGCTCTGGTTTTCTTAACTCCACAGTTTGGTGTTGGCAGTATTTCAAATTCTTAAGACAGATGTTTAAATGAATTTTTTAAGAGGACAGTGAAATACTTTTAAAGCATCATACAGCGCTGAGTGTCTCAATATGAGCAGGAACATGATTTCTTTAACGTTCAGGTAGGGCAGGGCAGCACATGGCCTTTCTGGTTTAGATCTCACGGTAAATAATGGAAGTTGCAAATGTTGAATTAGCTTTTCTGGGTATCCTGGCCTGTTGTTACTTTTAGGCTGAGGTGGGGGCAGGGGGAGCGGCCTCTTGGCCTCCTCCTGGATTTAGTTCGCATTCGCATCTCCTTTGTGAGCAGTGAAAACAGATCCAGGTTTGTTTTGAATGCTGTTCCCACCGCATCGATACTGGGCTAAGTGGTCTCACGCTGACACTTTGAGTGTGTCATTGTGGTCCCGGTGGTTAGGGTTTCAGGCCAGAAATTACAATCATTTGGAACTATGTAAATGAGAACCCTGGTCAGATATCTGCAAGGCAGCCAGCATTCAAACATGTCCATTGAAACGCTGAAAATTCTCCTGTTTTTATAAAAACACCCTTCTTCTTCTTTTGTTTTTCAAAGGTACTGGCTAGAAGTGACAGGAGCTGGAATGAACCAAGCCAGGGTACTGTGCTCCAGCATTGCTGTCTGCAACTTCCAGTCAGGGAAAAATCAGAGCCCACAAAGGCAGAAGTCAGCATTGATGGAGACATCATTGCCTTCGGTGTAGCATGCAGCTGGGATGGGAAGGTGACCTGCAAGGAGGCCACACACACAATCAGGACAGAGAGATTGAAGACAAGGGAAGCATTGGTAAAGCAATGAACACTTATATTTAATTTACATTTGACAATTTGCACATAAATAATGATGTAAACCAATACGTAAACATAAGATAGTTTGTTGTTCTAGCGAAGTAAAAAGCCTGTTAACTTTGGTCAGAGTCTTTCTTAAGAGAGACAAAAAAAAACAACCCCAAAACACTGTTGATTGTTGCTACATTCACATGTAAAACTTCTAAGGGAAGGGGGAAACAGTAAAGAGAAGTAACAATTCTTAAAGCTGATGCATATAAATTCTTGTAAAATTTGTATCAAATACAAGAAAGCACTACAGGCAAATAATAGGAAAAGTGTGTGTCCAGTGACAGAGTAGTGATACTTTGGTTTATCCTACAAGTAAGTACTATAATTATGAACTATTGCTACATTTAAAAGATGTCAGCCTCACAATTTGCAGGAGTGGAAATGTAATGAACTGTAGTCCTTCAAAAACTGTCGAGAGTCCTGGATGTCAGGATCATTTTGGTTTTTAACAGAAGGCATTAAAATGAAGTTTGATGAAAAAAAAAGCTCACTGAATCCTGGATTGCTGAAGTGGGCTGTTTTAAAACTTGTGAAAAACAGAACCAGACAAAAAGATGTATGTGGAGGGGAGGCGTGCAGTAATGCTACTTATATTTGAGCTGACCGTGCAACTCGTTAATGGCAGGGTAAAAGGAGAGGAGGGGCTTGTCCCAACTGACTTCCATCCTGCCCATCACTGTGCTTTGTGAACACATCGCACATGGGTCATATTTGGCTTCTTTTCAGGTTCTTTCAGTGACATTTTCTGGCTGGCTGTTCACTGACCACCTGCCTCCTTTCCCTCAGTACACGCTGCAGGGAGAGCAGGGGACCGATGACCCCTGTCCTGCGAATGGGGTCGTTCCCACCCAGTTCGCCTAGACGCCACTCAAGGGTGATGTCAGCCACGCAAGGTGTTTGCAAGGTCAGGCTCCACCTGGAGAGCTGTGCGTGTGTACTGAGAGTGAGTGATAAATGCCTTAGTACAACCTTCTGGTTTTGAGGTCACTGGTGATATGTGTAAGTGGATAACATTTGATTTTCACACTTAGATGAAAAATAGGTTTTATTACATGGTTTGGCTCACAACTTAAGTGGTATAAATATATATACATATACATATATAGTATAGTGGTATAAATATATCTATAAATATACATGTGTTCTTTGCTACACCTCAAATGTCACCATATCATCTTTGGGCTTAGCAAAACAAAAAGATAAAAGGACGTGCATTCTATCTTTCCCTGTGCACATTTTGGTTTCTTCTCTAAAGTAGCAAAGCATTTAGATAAAACAGCATTTTCTGCACCACTGGACACAAGCACTGAGGTAATTGTTGTTCAACAACTTTGCAATGCCCTTTTCTTCTTTAATTAAATTAACCACAAAATGTACAAACACAAATACTGAGAAAAGTCTGAGTCGTACAGGAAGGAAGGAAGAAAAATGTATGTGCCAGGAAAGGACTTTGTTCCCCACTTCTACCCAGGCAAAGTGGGAGAAGAAAATACAAGTAAAACAGAACCCCTTCTTTCTCAGGGAATCTGACCATCTCTTTTTTTTTTTTTTTATCATCCCTGGAAGGCTCTGGCCAAAAAGAAAATAAAAAAGAAGAAAGAAGTCTGCCAAAAACCTCCTCTTAGGCAGAATATTAAGAATATTTGTGTGTTTGCTTTTAAACTGCTTTTGGAAACAAAAGAATGTAAGTGAGGTTTTTATTTTGCAAGGGTCACTTTAAGCTGATGCATTCCTTTGGTCATAAAGTTATATGACAACGTGTGGGGCTATAGCTGTTCTCTAAAACCTGTGGTATTGTCCATGGCAGGTAGGTGTTTGCTGTGCCACATCTGTTCCAGGTACAGCTGCATGTAGAAGAATCTCTCTCCTGCCCTGAGAGAGGCAGGGGTGGAAGTTTCTTCCTGTTTGCTAGTCTGGGTTGTGTGGTTTTGTTTTTTTTTTTCCTTTTAAATTCCCAGTGGGATGATTTGCACATAAAAGTACACAGTGTTTTTTTCAAACCAATGGATCTAGGATTCTGTATGTCAAATGTCCAGCTTTGGCAATATGAAAAACCCCATTTGTTTAAAAGACATTGGTACATTAAACACATTTACTGAAACCCCGATCTTAGGTTCTTAGAACAGATGTGCAGAAAAAAATATCTACAAAGAATGGCCATAAAACAAAAAATAAAAACATTTAAAGTAAAAATTACAATGAATTTTCCAGTCATTGTAAACATTTTCCTAATTATTGCTTTTAGAATGATTAATTGCATAATAAATTACGAAGTACTATCATTGAAAAAATAATTATGGATAGAGGATTGTCTTTTAGTAACTGGCGAGGCAATGCACAGTCCTTTGCCCCTTTTTATGCCCTGAGAAAACAGTAACTTTGGAGTTCCTTCTTTCAGCTGGAGAGCGTAGGGAAACTACTGTAAGCCAAGATTGCTTTGCAGCATTGAAACTATGTACAAGCAACTGCTACAGGCACCCTG
>VWZX01009193.1:327112-434897 GCA_013399015.1 Galbula dea | reverse complement strand
AAAAAAAAAAAAAAAAAATCACTTTGCCAAGAAGTCTTAAGGATCCATTGGTTCAACTGTTTCTTGCTTGACCTTTACAGGTAACAGAGGTAGTGGGTGACCGTGAGGCAACTTCATAATTGACATATCTGACGACTCGTAAAGGTTGCATCCTGAGGAGATAAGTCCATTTCCCAGGTTCCTCTGTAGAGACACTTTCAGATTAGCTCCTTCCATTTCCCTCCTGAGCATGGTCAGTATATCCTTCTCCACGATCGCTGTTAAGTCGATATTGTCCTCCACTTCTTCCAACTTGTCGGCATTGTCACTGATGTCGAACTTCTCAATCTCCTCGTTGATTCGATTCAGGTCCTCCATGGAAAGGCCGGAGGCAGGGGCGACAGGGCAGTTGCCCTTCAGGTGGACCTGGAGGCTGCAGAGGTGAATGTAGCTCTTGTGGCAGTGGATGCATTTATGGGGACGTTCCCGGGTGTGAAGACGTTTGTGCAGCTTCAGGTGCACAAACTGGGTGAATTTGGCTGGGCAGAGCTTGCACTGGTAAGGCTTCTCTCCAGAGTGGAGCCGCAGGTGGGTTTTGAGATTGCTGGTGCTGCTAAAGCGCTTGTGACAAACCTAATGTGGGGGGTGGCAGAGAAACAGTGAATGAGTGGGAGGGGATTTTATGGTTTAAATCGCAGACACCTAGGAGGAGACAGCAGGATGAAGCAGCAGCTTTTTATATCTTCGCACTTTCTCACAAAGGGAAAAAAATCCCCTCCTTTTTTATTTAAATATTGCTGAATAGCATTTTGAGTATGGCCGATGGCAAAACTGTATCAGGCAGCTGTGGCTCTAGCAGGCCACAGGCAACCCTGCTGGCTCACAGACGCAGCTGCAGCAGGGCTGGAAACGGCTGTGAGATGGACTCCACCCCTGAGCAGCCAAGGCTTTGTCACACAGCCCTCCTGCACACCAGGCAGGGTGTGCATGAGCTCTGCTATCCCTTCAGCCTCCAAGGGAAGTTGTCTCCGTGCTGTGCTACATACCTGACACTCGTGGGGTTTTTCTCCCGTGTGTACCAGATAGTGCTTCTGGAGATGAGCCAGCTGTGTGAAGCCTTTATTGCAAGTCTGGCATTTAAATGGTCTCTCCCCACTGTGTACTCGGAGGTGCACCTAGGGAGAAACAAACCAATTAACAACTTGCAGTTTCCAGTCCTGTAACACAAAGACTTTCAGAAGTTTCCTAAAGTTAGCAGAAGGCTCCCATTGCCAAAACACAATCTTAATCTAGCTAACGAGGTGGCATCAGTATTAAAACACTCTCTTTACAACCATGCTTTCTTGCTGGGGGTGCCATATCAAGCCCAGACTGATAAATAGCCTAACGTTCAAGAAGGCTCATCTCTTATTCTCCACTGCCTACCTTCAGATTGGAGAGCTGGCCAAAGGTCTTGGAGCAAACGTTGCATTCGTACTTGATCTTCCCGTTCTGCTTCTTCAGTGGGTATGGGAGGGTTTTGTAACCGGTCACATTCCTCTTACTTTTAATGAGATTCATGGCTTCTTCACTGCCGGTGGCAGCCAACACCACTGAGGTAGGTTTAGGTTGCATTATGTGTTCTGAACTGGCTGCTGTACCAGCTGTGGGTGACCCGCTGGTAGGGCTGCATGGCTTGTCCTTCATGCTGGCAGCAGCGCCCGTGATAGAGAAGGCACTGTTAGGTGCTGGTATGAGGAAGTCTCTCGGATGATCAGGTTGCAGCAGTCGACGGCCTCCTTCGCTGGGCAATGAACTGGGGAGTGTGGTGGGGTTCAACATGTGATGGGAAAGGCTACCTCCACTTAGCAGGTTGCCATAAAGAGGATACATCCTTGGGAAGAGATTGAAATTGTTGATGCCATTGATATTGTTCAAAGCGCTCAGGTTATTACAGCTCATATTGAATGGAGGTAACAGGAATTTGGGGTAGTGGGGATTATAAGATGGTAGAAAGGCAGGTGGGAGGTGGCCAGGAGGTGCATATCCAGGGTAAGACCCCAATCCTTCTGAGCCATACGATCCATTCAAGTAAGAGTATGGCTCTCTGTGCTCTTGGGAAGTAGGTGCCAGAGGCGAAACCGTGACCCCTGGACTGCTGTGAGGACTTGAACTTTTTAAACTTTGGTCTGGGCTGCTCCTCCCGGAAGGACTTGGTGTAGTAGACGTCTGGATGGGTGAATGAGTAATGTAGCTGGGTCTGTCCATCCCATATGCTAGGGAAGCTTTCAGATAGTCTTCTGGAATGTGAGGTCGGATTGGGTAGACAACTCGAGGGAAGAAACACCTCTCTGGGCTGTAGTTCTTACGCAACTCATCCAAGTCTTTTTCTGGAGTAACTGGTGAAATGTTGGGCTGGAAAAAGTCTTTCCCTTTTGGAGGATTAGATTCCATTTTCAGGATTTCTTTCACACTGTGCTCCTTCTTTGGGATGCTTTTCTGATAGAGCTCATCTTTATCAGCAATGTGCTGCTTTGGATTAACATGGGTTTGTGCTGAAATACAAAGACAAGGTAATGATTAGATATGCCACTGTCATTATCTCTTTTCAAAACACAATCTAACTCCTACAAGTTTAGAGGGAAGGGAGGGCCACTCTGAGAGATAAGCAATCATTTAACTTGCCAAAAAATGAACTTCTGTGTGAAGAAATGCCTGCTGGTGTTCAGTGTTAATAACAAACATTGTTAATTTAAGGGACAGCAGCCAGTACATACAGATGTAGATGATGATTCATTTGCAGAGTGCTAGTGTCCACTTTGCAAACTGATTTCACCCTTCTTTCCCCTTAAATTTGACTAGCTTTGCTGTTGAATGTCTGCTTAAGCAAATTTCTAATACAGGTTTATCGAAGGACTCTGCGGAATGCAAGCTCCCAGAAATGTTCCTCAGTAAAATAACAAGGCATGACAAATCAGCTTTTGCCAAACCACAGCAGTCACTTCACCAGCCAGTTCAATTACTTACAGTACCAAAAAAAACCATGGCTGGCCAGGATGAAAGCTTTCTTCAAAGAGAAGGTATTCTCCATCAGTAAACAGATCATTACTCATTAAATATACTGCTTAGGAACATCTACAACAAAGCAGACTATTTACTGCAGATTTCTGTGGCATTCAGTGTATGCAAAACTCCTCTGCTTACAGCTGTACTTTATAAAAAAAATGCTGAAGCAAAGCAAAAGAAAGCAAGACTGGTTGGCTCCAGCTTAAGATGAAAAAAAGGGGAAAAAGAAGTATGTATTTACAAGGAAATAGAAGTTAGCATCCATTTGGCTCAGTTCAATGCATACACTGTTTATTTGTATTCAAAGACTCTACCTTGTTATCTAGACGTAATATAATATAAACAGTAAACTGAAAGATGTCTTCAAAAGAAAGTCTCCCTTTATCTAATCTCCCAAAGTTAATAGTTATATAATCTTGAAATGATGACATGTAAGATATTTTATTATAGGGGGAAAACTGGAAGAAGGTTTCATATTTGTGGTTAGTTATGTGCAAAGTTTTCCATCAGGAGGCAGAAGGCAATGCCAATAAGTATGCGACTTGAAAGTACTGCAGCCCTCTAGCCAAGTTTCTGCTTTTGTGACCGACTGGTCTTACTTCACTAACTAAGGTGAGAAACAGTGATTTCTAATATTTGGAGGACCAGCTGAACCCATTGAGGAAGATGGGATCAAGCAATGACCATATTGCTTTCAACACAGATCCTTTGCTTTACTATTCACTACCCTAAGAGAATCTATCATTTGGCAACATTACCCTATAAGGCAAAGAAACAGCCATCTACTAAACGTATCTAAGAACTGCTGCTCTCAAAGCATACTTCTACTCACAGCAACCCACTTGTACAGTAGCATCCTTTTTTCAAACAGCATTAGACTAGTAGCAAGCAAATTTTGTTTAAGATACGTGGGCAGTTTGTGTATTTTAAAAGTTGCAATGAAATGCAATTTAACAGTTATGTTCAATTAAAAATATGTATGATAAAACACAGAGCCTGTTGTCCAGCAAGCACATGAGCACATTAGGTGTACAGATAACTTCCCAGTTACTGCTCCTATGTTTAATGCAGAACTGTTTCAAAAATAAAATAATGTCTACCTTGTTTGGCATTAAAAAGCATCTCCTTTCTTCGGTCATTTTGTCTGTATTCATGGACTGGTAACTCACTTTCTAAATGTGGGTACAGAGGTCCTAATAGGTTCACAATGGCACTGTGGATAGTATTATCTACATCTTATCAGCTGCCTGTCACCATGCCAGCATCTCAGAGCAAACATTCCTGGTGACACTATCAGCCTCGGGAAGTATCCGGGAAGTACTGAAAGCTGGGTGGGGGCAGGGGAAGCCTTACAGGACTTGTGAAGCCTTGCAGCAGAAAAAAAATAAATAAATACAATCTTATCAGGCCCCTATCAGTTTCTCAGTGGGGTCTGTCAAGCAGGAAGTTCAAACTGACACTTTTCTCTTTTAAAGAAAAAGAATCTGGGGGAGGGGAGGAGGAAGGAGAAGTGCTGGCGCTGCGGGAAAAGTGATAGAGAAACCAGGGCTGCTTCAGCTGGAGGAACAGCTCCTACTGTCCCAAGGTTAAACATAAGGGTGGAGACATACGTGCCTTACACGCAGGAGCAAGCCCACGGGTGACAGAACGGAAGCTCACGCCAAGAACATAACTTTCTTTGTGCAACAGGCCCATGGCCCCACTTGACAAGCTGAAGATAAGTGCTCTTCCTTTCCCTTCAAAGCTTTCCCAGTAAAGCCTTCCTTCCTACTCATTTCCATATGTAGACAGAAGTTGCACTATTTAAAGATTATTTTTCAAGGCTAAGTCTGACAGCTCTCTTTAGTTTGCAAGCTATCTTTGGGCCATAAATCCACTCTTGGCTTTTGCCCCTATTACCTAAGCACAAGGTAATACGCTTGGGAACACCAGAGAGATCTAAACATAAACAAGTGTGTCAACACTGTAAAACAAGAGAAGGTAATGTTGGGGGCCACAGAAAGGTTCTTATGTTTTATACTGAATGTGGATTTAAACCAGGGCTGAAATTGATTGAAAGGTTTACAACCTTTCTTGTTGCTCTTAAAGGAGCCATACTTGAAAGTTAAAGAGATATATTTCTTAAAATTTTTTTTTGGTGTGATTTTAGATTTAAGTTCTTACCAATCAGAATGTCTCCCTCTTGCTTCTGAAATGCATTTCTCTCTCCCACCCAATATACATACATATATATATATACACACACACACACACTAACTACAGGTTCATACCCTCCCAAGATCTGTCTAATTTCAGTGGTCAGAGACACAGGGAAAAAGAGGTTCATGGCAAAACAAGAACAGTGCAGCTGCATTTATAAGTTACTGATCTGAGGTAAGAGGGAGGGGGAACAAAACAAAACAAAAAAAACACAAAAAAACCCCCCAAACACAAAAACCCCAGACATGCCTCCTTAGGAGCCTGATTCAGTTCTAACTGAGGTCAACAGATTATTTGCTCAGATCTGAGATTAGTGAGTGCATGCAAGAGGATAAGGGACAAAACTTCTGTTACTTTTAAGTATTAATAAAACCTGAGCAGAGGGGCTGCCTGAAGTCACTCCAATGTGGGTGTTCCAGTTACTGACTGCTGAGTAGCTGTAGGCTTTGCTCTCATTTCTTCTGTTCTGAGCTGTAGCCTGAGAAAGACTTCATAAAAACAATGATCTGGTTTTACTAAAAACTTGACAAACGGTTGTACGCAGACAGTAACTTCAGTAGTAATTTCAGGAGTGAGATGGTACTGAACACTGAGTGCTGGAGCTTAATTATGCCAATTCACATTTTCGATCTAAATTAAGCACCTCTTTTACTAGTAGAAAGAGAACCTCGAAGTTGTAAAGCAGGCAAAACAAAGACTGTTTTCATTCAAAATGAGAACAGAGGCGAACATTTAGAAGTAGATAATTTGATCATCTGTCTTCTAAATGTGTCCAAGGTAGAGTGACATGCCTTTGAAAACATTTTGGTCAGAGAAGGTCTTTAGGGAAGCATTCAAATAATTCATGATATTAAGTCAATTTTAGCCCCAAATTCTAGTTTTGTGAAGACAACCTTTCATATCATTTTCCTGAGCCCTTTTGAAGGTTCCAGGAGGCAATTTTTAAAGCAATTGCAGATGTTTCCTCTCAACCCAAACAGAAAAGCTTCAAAACCAGAAAGTGAAACTGCCCATAAACAAAAGGGAAAGCAAGTGGCAGGGTTTAGCTAACGGGCAACATGTCAGGGCTATCCGGAAGAAGAAAAGGATAAATCACATTTAAGAAACAAGCATTAAAAAGTTAAATCTTCACAGAAACCAGAAGATTTTTAATAATACCTTATTAAGCCTGTTAATGGAACAAAAAGATTGACAAATGTTTTGTAAATATGCAAACTGTCTTCCCCTAACTCAAAACTTTTTTTCTGAAGCTTGACCAAAAGAATATGTCACCTGCCCATACTTGACTGAGGAGACAAACACAACACAAGCAGCAGGAAGTTGCATCATATGATTGCAATACATGAACATTATTATCAAATAGTCATGTCTTGAGTCAATGAAATTGTTTGGGGGTTTTTTTGGCTGGTGTTTGGGGTTTTGTTTAAACTGTCACCCTCTCCATCCTCCATTCCAAAGTAATCCTCCTATAACAAGGTAGGAACAGAATGCTAAGCTATTTGGGACCCCCAAAGGAAAACTAAACAAAGCAAATTTCCTTGGTCTGTTTGCTAGTCCAAAAATACTGTACAGACTAAAAGACAATCTGAGGGCTCAGCTGAATGAGGTTAAGCACATTTAGCAAATTAGCAAAAATCAGGATTTTTTGGCCAGCAGTACACAAATATCTTGTGCTATCATACTCAAAACCATTCACGGGACAATGGCACCATCTGAAGGTGCCGTATCTCAAATCCTGAGAGAAAACACCAGTGGCCTCAAAACAGGCAGGCAGGAGAACAGGATCATTTGAAATAAGACTAAGTTTCCACCACTGGGATAATGTGGAGTTGTGCCTCTACCATTATTGAGCAACTCCTTGCAGGCATCTCAACATCCACTCAAAGTTACAAAGCTCTGCTTGGAGCTAATCATGGCCGTGAAGGTTAGGTGTGTGCTTCAGCTTCTGAAGGACCAGGTCAAAGGCCCCAATTCAAGAAAACACAGAGGACAGGGTTAAACCCATAACTAAGTACATGCCTAATTGCTGTCTTCAATCTGGATGCTTTCCTTCTATGGCACAAATGAACTAATGCTGGAGAAGTTACCTTTAATTTGAAAGTTTGCTGTTACAGAGGCAAGTAGATGTTATATGTGGATGTGTAAATACATTTATGCTCTCAAGTGGTTGTTCTCTCATTTTTGAGGCCACTAATTACAGGAAATAAAGCCAGAGAAATTCTCTGATACATTTTTCCCTGGAGGCCCATCCTACTCAGGTGCTTAAAGAGGAACTGTGGTGCTGAACTCCCAAGACCGCGATCCCCAGACCCCTGAGGCACCTAATGCAACTGCCTATATTTTAAGTTGGCAAGACTGGGAGCTCACCATAGGTGTGTGTGTCCCAGGTGGCCTCTCCTGTGCCGGGCTGGGCAACCAGCCAAGGCACAGCTCTTCCAAAGCTTCCCGCAGGCACTGGTATGCTCTGCACACCCAAGATGCGGTGGAGGGAGGGTGCTGGGCACAACACACCGTGGCCATGGGCTGGCAGTGCAGATGTACCACGCACGCACTGGCACATGTCCCAGTGGGAGGGAGCCTGCAGTATGACCTGGACCCCAGCTTTCCCTCCCACTTCCTCAGAGGGTGCCAAAAGCATCAGCCAGGAGCTAGGCGAGGCAGCAATGCTTGCCCACTCCTCTAAAGGAAGCTGTGCCGGTGTTTAAAACCAAATTAACATCAATCCATTTGGCTGGAGACGGATTTCCCGACCTTCCAGCAGGCTGAGGAGGTCAGTGAGGGCTTCCCCCAAGCAAGACTGTGTTAAGAAGTTTTGATGGGGCAAAGCCCCATGTCTGAAGCAGATGCAGGATGCTAGTGATTTGGGGACAAGCCACCTGCACTTTAAGTCATAGATTAACACAATCTGAGGGCACCTTGCCTGGGCTTGCGACAGAGAGGCTGGAGAGGCAGCAGGATGCTCACTCATTTTAGATTTGACAAGAAGAGGTGGTCATGGAGGAAGAGCGAATGGTGCCAGCATTTGCTTTAAACTCGTCTGTTTCCACTACTAATGCTAGAAAAACCATCCCTGTTTGCACTGTTGCTACAGATCCTTCAATCAAACTAAGCATCTTTGGGAGACCTCTGGATTTTCTTCCATACTTTTCAAGAAAGGGCACCAAAATTTTAGAAACCCTCAATCCTTACTGTAGGTAAGGAAAACCCCTATAGAGTTTCCGGCCCAACCCCAGGCTTTAAGCATGAAAGTGTCACAAAGATAAGGAGAAAACATTTTAAAGAACTCATTTTTCTGAACTGCTATTTTCTTTTGGTGAAGGGGCTAACATGACATTTTTAATTGGCTTAAACAGATTTTTCTTTATAACAGAGGAAGGCTACTTCGACCTCAGCATCTGGATAAACTGCTCTTTCGAATGTTAAGGCTGAATTACACAACTGATGCTCAAGATCCTGTCTGTTTAAATCCATGTATTGAGTCTACTTTTACTAAAATGGATTGTTCTGCACATGTCCAGACACCCTTAGTTTTGACCTGAGTAAGAGTAACCAGGCAATTAGCTGACACTGTACATATACATTCCTTGCTACTTCTGCAAGACAGCCTAAGATGCCATCAGATGCAGGAAACTGAAGCTGCATTTGTGTATCTTCCTAGCTAGTGGCCAAATAGGAACCCTTACTGCTGTTGTTTTGTCCGACTGAAAAAAACAACAGTTCATCATATCAGAAAATAAAACTGCACAGTGAGAGGTGAAATGACATATGCAAAGATGACAGAATCAGTGAGACATTTTTTGAATAGGGAATATTGCAGCATAGGACACCCTCCTCCTTCTCTTCCCTCTGCCATTAAAAGAAAGCAAATTTTCTGCTTCGTAGGGAAAGATCAAAAACAGGTGAAAGGATAATACCCATGGAGGACAGATGTACTTTTGATTAATCTGAATGTATGACATCATTTTCACACATTTTAGCTCTAACAACCCTCAAAGTAACACATATCTTTTTATAACCCATTTTTGTTGCCAAATAGCCACAAATAGCCCTTTTCACTGAAAAAAAGAAAAGTTGCTTAATAGTTTTTCCTTCAAATTTCAGTGTAGGCACTGACAGAAGGACAAAAGAATGTTCTGCTCTATCTCAGAACAGCTAGCAGGAGAGCCTAGGAGTCAAATGAGAAGTCAGCAATAACCTCTCCCTCTCTTCAAGGGGCTTTAAGTAAGGTGCTATGCAGTGATTAAGCTATGAGTAAAGTGCTGAGGCTGGAAATGGTCAGAAACCACAGAGGAACACAGAGATAAACTCCTGGAAGTACTTCTTCCCCTTGCTACCAGTGCTATTAGTTTTTTGAACAGAAGACAAAAGCTGGGATATAGAGCCAAGGAAAGAGAAAAAACTGAGCTTAAAGAACATGTAACCAGATGGGAAGACCACAGCAGGCTTGCTCCCATTAGATAAGTATGTGTAGATGCAAGGCTCAAAGGGTATCACGCAATCAACAAGTATTTTGACAGACACCTAGACAGAGTCATGGCACATGGCCATTTCCTTGTGCAGTAAGGGCAGCCCTTTGGGAGCATGACTGGACAGCCTTTAGCATATGCTATCAAAGCTGACTTTTGCTCAACGCACTATGAGATCTGGACTTGGAAAGTCTGAGAGCGAACCAACATCTACAGTTCTGAAGGCAGAGAATATACTCAGGTTGTCTGTCCAGAATTTCATCAGGTAAGTCTCAGGCTGTAAACTAGAAACTGTTTATAGATTTTTTTTATAATCTGTTTACATTTGAACAGGCACAGGGAACTCATTCTGTTCTGATGGGTTTAATTCCCCTTTTCCACTCTGAGCTACCTACTCTGACGCAACAGGTGATGCAGCTATGTAATTATACAACTTATTATTAGATCATATAGGCTGAAGAGACATTACTAGCATTCCTTGTTTATACTGTAATCCACTTACAGAGGTTCATCATTGTCAGCTCTCTTGAGGAGGGATAGTGCAGCCTCTCTGCAAAGTCTCGGCAATACCACACAAGCAGCTCTTGGTTGGCAGGGATGGGCTTGATAGTGTAGAAGTAGATGTTCATTCCATTCTGACAAGCAGCCAAGTTCTGTTCCTGAACAGAGTAGCCAGGGTTTACATAACGCATCCAGTTGCTCTTGTCCTCGTTAAATCCATCAATGAAGTGGTGAAGCTCACCACCTGAATAAATCTGGAATAGAGAGAAACTGCTCATGAATATACATGTGTGCAGTAAGCAACACATGTGCACAGAGTCCAGAGAAACATGATAAGATTTTCTTTTTTTATAAGCAGGTATTACTGAAATAAGAATTCAAGATGGGTTTCCCCCTTTCCAACCACAATATCCTCTGCATTAGGGAAAGAAATGCTTATTCAAAGCCTTTTCTATTTCTGCTTAGTCTCTGCTAGTATGGACAAATCAGACCCAAAATCTGAAATGCAGACTACCCTCCCTGCATGAAGAGTCTACCTTAAAGTCCTTTTCCTGGTGCTATGATCAACAAGTGAGTGATGCTAATGACTGCAGGTCTGAGTGCATGCTTGCATTAATGCTTTGAGTCACCTGTGTATAAGACTGACTGGCTGTACTGTCAGAGTCTTTCTCTCGCCTTTTGCTATGGCCTCTGTACTTGCAGTTTCCTACCACCTCCACCCAAAGGTTTAAACTATGCAAACATCCTCCACCCCCCAGAGTCCTAAAGCAACACTTGCTCATAGCTGGACTGTAACCCTTTTGTGGAAAGGCTGGGTGAGGCAAAGATGAACTTCACCTGCCATAGCTTTACCAAGACCTGGAGAGCAGCTGGCCGATGAGAAGTCACTTTTCCTATCAGGAGACATGTTCTGGCTTGTTCACAGAGGGGAAAGAAAACATGAATCTAAAAAAACTGCTGAAACGCTTGGAGGGAAGAAGTCCCCATCACTGACAGAAGCTACTAGAAGCTACTCCCTTTCTTACAAGAGTGAAGAATAACAGAAAAAAAATCCAGAAAAAACAGGAGACATCCTTGTTAAACACACATCTCTTTCTTACCCTTGGGGGGAACTAGCTCTGTGCTGGATGAGATGGGGTTCCTGGATTTTGCAAAACAGATGACTAGGCAAAACCCAGAGCTCGAAGCAGGAACGGCTTGCACCATCCATGCACCTCGCTGAGCAGGAAATGCCTTTTCAAACGGGAGAGAGAGCTTATCTCCGGGGGAAAACACTCCAGGGTGTGTTCCTGCCCTTGTGTTCACACCAGTGTCTCTGGCACCTACCTGGCCAGGCAGCGAGTGCTCACTGGCCAGCTGGGACCTCTCCTCTCCTCCTAGTAAAAACTGCCAGCCGAGAAGGGCGAGGCAGCCTGGCCCTTTAACGCTGGCCGTAAACACCAGAATCACTTTCTTTAAGAGTAACTTCCTGTAAACTGAGAAGGGGGAAATACATGTGGCCTCATCAAAGCAGCTTGCGAGAGATTTTGCGGTGTATTTGTTATGAGAAAATGGAAGGGAGTCGGGCGAGCGGTGCTGCATCAAGAGGAGCCTTTGGGTTTCTTTGCTCACCCCGGCTCGCAAACTTCCAGGAACGCGGAGCTCCGGCGCTCGACGCCTTGCAACCGTTTTCCAAACCGGCACTCCACCGCTCGCACGGCAGGGCTGAGAATGCTGCCGGTTACCGTGCTCCGGCTGCGGGGCGAAGGCGCCCACCAGGCTCCCCGAGCTCTGGGGAAGGCGAGAGCAGAGGTGCTGAGTCACGGCGCGGTTCCCAGAAATGACACTCCCCCAGCACGTCGAGGCGCTGCCAGCGTTCCCCGCGCCTAACAGATGTTCCCACTCCTGCCAGCAAGCCCAGGATGCCTTTAATAACATGTGGGAAGTTATCTCCCACAATTTCCTTTGCATATGCAAGCCTGTGTCAGACCCCTAGGAAGGAATTCCTATTTGGTGCAGCAGCCTGTCTTGAAAGAAACAAGAGACTGTAACAAGGAATTTAACGATGCTTAGATGGCTCCTAGGATATTATTTCTGAGGATGCTTCCCCATTAAGGCTTAAAATCACATCACGAGAATGATGTCATCTTTCTCACTGCAATATATAAATGAAGTCCTGCAAGATGGTTAGCAGCCCCTCTTCCCAGTGTTTGTTGTCAGTACTAACAACTGGCAGGGCTAAGGCCAGTGTACTGGTTTATTCCTACACTGGACTCGAGCTTCTGAAAGCCTCAGCTAAAAGAAACGTTTTGTGGCCTTATGAATGTGAAAACAGCTGCCTGCTTTGAAAAAACACTCATGCAAATAACTGCCTGTGCAATGCTGTTATTACATTGCACGAAGACAATCAGAGAAAACCAAAATGATGCAATTAGGTAGGAAGAAAAGGGTGGGGAGAACGCTGGTGCTTGCCCTATGTTTCACCTGGATATGAGGTCAGGATATTGCTAAGGCAGACAGGCACCTGGGCACAGAGGCTTGGATATACTCCCAAATCCACTGATTTAGACACAACCTAAATGGCTAGAAGGCAGCAAAACAAATCCGTGGAAGGAGATGGGGCTGAAGGAATGTTCTCTGACAATTAATAATGGGTCTGTAAAGGAAACTGAGGATTTTGTCAACTGATAAAGTGGAAGCATATTCACCAGCACAGATTTCCCAAGCCAAAACAAACTGGCTGGTGTTCCTTCCAGATTATACTACAGAGCACAGATTAGGTATTGCTGCTAGTGTTTGTCTGCTATTAGTGGAGTCTTCCTTTCGCTAAGATCTGTGGGCTGCTCTTTTAATACTTTCTGAAGTGGACTAGAAAAGCTTATGACTTGGATGATACAGGCTAAAGACCACACCCCTGTGCTCTATTCAGTTCTATTCAAATTGGAAAAGGAATAAAATGCCACAAAATGTACCATATTTCCAGAATAAAAGATTACACTGTACTTTCACAGCTTCTTCATAGCTGGAAAAATCAAGGATATGTGATATCTGCATAAACAAGAATGACCTTCTGCTGTGAAGAAATGCAAAATAACCTGCCCCTACAGCAAGAAGCTGAGCTATTTCTTTACGCAATCAAGCACTGGTCTGTTTTGGAAGACAGAGGCAGGAGAAGGGCTATGCATCTCCCCTGCTCTCTCCACCCACACAGCACCTAAATCCAAGGCAGCCAGGCTTTTCCTCAGCTCAGATCACTCCACCGACTCTGTGCCTGGCAGCATACAGAAGTTGCCCCCTGCATTCACATAGGTCTGAAGCAGGAAGTGACCCAGCTTCTCAGCTGTACTCATTTAGTGATCTGCTTACTGCAGTAACATGGTGCTGTTTTTTCCTGCTTACCCGCCAAAAGTATTTTCTGTTCGCATTCTTGGGAACCGTATCGCTGGTATAGATCTCTCCTACCAGGGGTCCAAAGCGCGTTCCTTTTGGGATGTACTCTTTGCTTATAACTCCAGTGACCTACAAGAAAAGCAGCACAGGATCAGTCTATTGCTAGTAGAATTCAAGAAGTCTTCCTTCCTCTCCCCTGTCCTCCAAACTTAACTTTTAGTGTCAGGTCAGCAAAACAAAAATAAATTAACAGCAATGTTGGATCTGAAACGACCAGCTTTGTTAGCTTCTAGCATCTTACTAAGATATTACCAACCTTACCAAGATACACAAGTTGAAAAACCCCTGAAAAATGTGTTTTGTGGAAATATATTTAAAAGAAGAAACAGTAAGTTTCAGAGACTGTATGTACAGTGGCTGAATATACAGACTGTCAAGTATCTTTAGCAGTTGCTTCTCCTATCAAAGGCAACCCCCAAAAGTCTAGTTCCAGCAAACAAAAATATTCAATAGCTATCCATCACTTCACTGCTACAGAGCTCACTTTTCTAACACGTTAGGAACTGGAATGACTGCTCCTCCGGATCAAAATGAAACCTCCTCCCTCCCCCCTCTTCTTTGCCCTATACCCATCCTGATAGTTAAAAGGAGAACAATGGGGGGGGGAGCGGGGAGAAGAAGACCTACGATCTCTCACCAACATACAGTGACAAACCAAAGAGAATATGAAATGGCTTTGGGACGTGTACTTACATATCACCCTCCCTTATAAAAAGGAGGCAGCAGTTCCGGTAACATATGTCAAGTGGGTTTGGTCAAAAAGGCGTAAAGGTTTTGATGAAAATGCTCCACTATCTAGGTCTAAGAAATGTAGTCTAGTTGTTCAGCTTCCTTCTTGACAGTAATTATACCAAAAAAAGTCACTGACCACAAATCAGGAAGCAATTCATCATTATTCAGAAGAACTTGCCTTGGAGTAACCCTTTGCAAAACACTGCTGAGTTATTGGCTGTGTCTGTCTCTGTTCCTCACCAATCTTCTCAAATTTAATGTATCCAACAACGTTAGAAAACCAACAATTTTGTAAACCAAAAACCCCAAGCCTTTTCAAGATTGATCCCACTGCACAGANAAAGGGAAAAAAAAAAAAAAAAAAAAAAAAAGGAAGGTAAACAGTCCATTAATTTGGTATTATAACCAGACTTTAATGGCAAAATGTATTACTCGTATCCTCTTCATACATCCTGCCACTTGTCTTTGTGCTCACCAGGATTTCAGCACAAGACAGGAACAGCAGAAGCAGTTGACAAACACTGAGAATTGGGATTACCAAAGCAGATTAGCACTCATCAAACCCTGCAGATAGCTCACTTAAGTGAGCCTTTCTTTTTCCTCATAACAGTTCTTCACAGCGAAGGACAGTAAAAACCCTGCACTGTAGACAGCACTTCACAAATTAGCTAAGCCTTGTGATTTTCTCATGCTACATTTTCTTCTGTTGTATCACCCTTGGCATGAAAAACAGAGAGACAGAGAAATACTTGCCTATGTACTGGTCAAGATTAAAAATCCCAGTAAACAACTAACGCCTCGCATAATTTCATGCTAAATGTCAAAATAAAGGAGACAAGTAACAGCCATGGAATCAAGGAGGTAATCCACCCGGAAACAGATTGCTGGGTGTACATGGTGGCTGTTTGCCCTTGTCTGCGTTTCAACATGTGTTTCAGAAAGCTACAAAAAAAAAAATAATTAAATGTCAACAGCAGAGGTATTTAAATGCTCCATTGATCTCTGCATCTGGACTGAAGAGAGAGAAAAGAGACTTCCAGAAATTTTCCTGCACCTACCACAAGCTGAAACAAGCTCAGTGGCTCAGTTTTATTTTTGTCTTCATTCTACATTTCTCATAAGAGAGCTGAAAAAGGCAGATGTTTTTCTCATCTTCCTCATATATCTTCATTTACATCCATCTGCCCTTTCATGAAAAGTTCACAACCAAGTTACAGCACACTTTACTCAGTTTTACTGCATGGTACCTTGCATTTTTTTCATGGTTTTAAAATATGTTGGCCTTAATTAAAACTACGTGAATGAAATTCTCAGAATCTCTAGAAATCAGTCCTCAAACTAGTCAACTTGAAACACTCACTGAACTGGTGTCTCTGACACAGCAGATACTTTTTGATATGTACTTTGTATCCAATGTTTTCTTCTCCCCTGGTGCAGCTGAACATGAAGATGATTTCTCACCCTGTACCCATCAAGAAGGTTATTTTGGCAGAGGATGTACTGCACATCTGTGTGTGCCAACACCCAAGTTTTGCTAAAACAGACTAAAGCTGTCCATACGACTTTTAATCAAGGGTGTCTTTCTGGTCAGCAATTCTTGACTTTCCTTATGCCCTCTGAAGCTCTGGCTGCCGTGATTGAGGAGGGGTAGTCTCCAGGACAGGGATGCCAACAGAGCCAGGACAGCCTGGATCCAGGCTGCCGCAGTTCCTGCTTTGCCGCAGCTTACGGGGGAGGGATGGGGGACATACGGCTTAACAACAGACTACGAAGTACAGAGCTGCTAGTAGGCAAAACAGCGAAGGAACTCCACGTCCAGAGCTGAGGGGAAGCCATCTCCGGGCTCCCGAAAAGCTGTTGCACAAAGGCATTTCAGACTTGTGTCCACCAGGTGTCCTTCAGCACATTGCTGCCTCTCGGCGACGAGACCTTCTGAAACAACCTCGTGGCAGGGAACCACAGGGGGGACCGTGACCTGAGCTCGCTCCCCACAAATAAAAGCCTACTGCCCTTTTGCAGCCTTCTGGGTCTGAATCATGCCGTAAAAGAGCAACGTCCTATTTCCAGAACAATTTCCTCTCTACAGCCACTAGCTCCCCCTTCCTTCAAAGCTCTAACATTCAACACTCTCAAGTGGGCAACTAACCGCATCTTCCCTTTCATTAAAACAGCATTCCCAGCTCGAAGATGAAGTCAAGCTCCAAGTTTGAGTGAAGCCGCGAGGCCGGTTGCCGACACTGCGGTCAGCTGTGGCCCCTGCCGAAGCCCGGCTGCGCCAACACGCTCTCCCCTCGGTCCGGGATGCGCCGTGAGAAGCCCGCTGGAAAGCGAGGGCCAATCGCAACCTGGAGGCGCTGCAGCGGCTTCGCCCGTCCGGGCTGGCCCACAGAGTCCTGCCGCCGCCCGCAGGCCGGCCCGGCGGGGGGAGCTCGGAGCCGGGAGCCGCCCGGGAAGGCGGCGGCGGCCCTGGAACTGACCAGGGTCCTAATGCGGCGCCGGGGACCGGGAGCAGCGAGCGGGGCGGCGGGCATGGACATGGCTGGAGCTCGCCAGGCCGGGCGGCGGAGCACATCCTGCCCTGCCCGCTGCCCCCGGACAGGAGACGGATAGCCTCTGTTCAAATCTGATATTCAAAGGCGCTTTAAAAGACCAACACTCCTACATCTTTGTTTGGGGAGAGGGCACTGGAAATAAACAACGACCTCTGTTAGCTCTGCAAGGGGAGGGTATTTTGCAATGGGACAGCTAAATTGCTTTAAAAAAACCCAAAAAACAAACCAAACAGCCAACAAATCATCCAACCAACCAAAATAACAAAAAACCCGAACCAAACCACCCAACCAAACCAAGCCAAGCCACCGAAAAGCTTCACTGGCTTCAGTGAAACAACAGTATTCTTCAAATGCAAATAGGGAAGGCCATCATGTGTCCTGGAATAACACTGATTTATTTATTTTTAACGACTAGTTCTAGAGTTACATAAACCTACATAAATTTTACCACTTCGTTCAGTGACCAGTTTTCTTAAAGAGAAGACATAAAATAAAATGCTTTCGGACCACTTCCTTCATGATGGTAAATAGCAAAAATAAAAGCAATAGGGAAGAGCAAGTGTCCAAGGTCATCAAGGCTCATAACAGCTCAAAATAACTGCATTCATCAAATTCACCAATTCAGGGTCTAAAAAACAGCCTTATCAGAGAAATGCCACAAGTAATGGGTTTGCTGAGGTAATTTCTCCCTGTCAAGCTCATGGACCAGGATTAGGCACTAGTAATATTCAAGACAGCAGAATAACTGGCACTTGCTATCAAGAAGGGTTGTTTGAGACCAAAAGGAAAAACTACTGAAAAAAATGTTTTTAAACATCTGCACAAAAAAGATCATTCACATATGGCCTTCTGGAGTGTGATTTTGGCACTGCATTTCATAGTCTTTTGTCAATTTCTAAAATTGGAGAAAGGATAAATAATTCACGCATAGAAATAAATCACATCATGTAAGTCTAGCAGCCTAAAATGTTACTAGCAGTAGTAGTTCGGTTTTTTTAACTGCTGACACATACTGTGAACTCATAATGAAAAATGTGTCCTTCAGAAAAATTCCCGATCAAGATCCAAGAATAAACAAGGGTATGACGTGTCATGGACTGCCTTGCAAATTCAGTAAGTCTCTAAAGAAGAGCTGCTTGCTTCACAAAGCGTGCAAGGAAAAGAAACACAAAAAGCTACCCTCCCTAAACAACAGCGGTTGTACTTCCTCCCTTCTAAGCAGGCACGCAGTACTTTTCCTACTCCAAGTGGAGTACAATACTAATCATGACAGCACTAGATTTCATGATCTAATCATGACAGTATTAGCATTTCACAAGCGATGTATTATGTGTTTTTGTCAATAAACTGACTCAGCATTTAAAACTCTCAACCAGATGAAGCCATAAGCTCTCACCAAAGTTAACAATGAAGACAGCTCACATCTGAAACCCACTGGCAAACACGCACACTTGCATCCCCCCAAGTCTTACCTCATCCTTTCGCAAGTAAAAAATTCCCACCCTATCAAGCTGTCAGGACCACAGTGGTTTTCCATGAGTTCAAAACCAGAATTAGGCTCCCTCACTGACTCCACAATCACAGATATGTAAAAGCAACACACACCCCATCCTGACCCCATTGAATAAAATCAAACTTGGAATGCAGCAGAAAAAAAAAGATGTTTCACATCAGAAGTTGCTAGAATGCAAGTGTATTACACCACCGACATCTATTTCATCCTGCAGACAAGAAGCAAGCGAGTGACCTGTCTGTACATTCACAGAACTGTAGCTTTCACAGAAGATGAGGAGAAAAAGGATCACATAGGCCCTTTCTTCTAGAGCTACCTTAGAAATAGTCAGCTACCTTAGAAATAGAAAGTTCCTGTTGCTCCTTACAGTAGGTGCTATTCAGTGCAAATAAAAGACCAGGGGAAACTTGGGAGAACAAAAGGAGGATGTCCTATATTCAGATTCCCACTAGCAAGGAGCTGCATGGGTCACAATTTACGAGGAAGAACCAGGAATCTTTTGACAATTTCTTTCTCTCCACACCTCTCATACAGAGATGGCAGCAATCTTCCTATCCTGATTCACTGACCTGAGCTATAGCATGAGGAAATTACACCGTGGTGTTTCCAAACAGCACCGAGAATTTTGAAAGCTCCTCGGCCATCTCTTGCCGTGGCAGCAAGACTAAACAGGGGCAGAGAGAGCAAGCAGCCTGAGCCAATCAGTCATCAGCCGGCTGCCGAGGATCTGCCCGAGCTGTTGCACTGCAAGCTCATCCTTCAACCAAGAAATCCTCCCGTATCACACAGAGGAGTCACAGCTTTATCTCCCCACCTCCGCAAAAGACAGACCTATCTAAACGATGCAACAACACAAAACAAGGTTTCACACTTTTTTTTTCTGGAGCGTGTCCTTTCTCTGCCAAAGTTCTGCAGGGCAGGGCAGGGTAGTGCAGAGGGAAAAGAAGAGTGATTGTAAGGAGAATTTATCTCTAACTTCTTATCAAACCTACTAGGCAGTGTAACATGCACCGCCAAACTACATTCCACAGTGCCAATACCCTCCAGCTGGGGGTCCAGCCCTATTTCTGTGTGCAGGATTAAACGAGTGCCTACTTTGGAAGGAAATATTTGATAGGCATGGATGAGTGTACCTCTTCTTTTCAGCTCTGTGGTCAGTGTGTTTAGCCAAAGTAGAAGCACAGGTAATAGCTGCTATACCACAAGTCTCAGCACAAGGAGAAATGAAGGGTTGTCCCTTGGGTTATTACCCTGCTGAACATCACACCTAGCTATAATAGCTACTCTATATGAAGGAGTAAACACAAAACCAAATTGCTCATCCGGGCTCATTTCTTTCCAACCCTTCTGAAACAACAACAAAGAATGTACCCACTCCAGGGACATGGATAGGACAGACTAGCACTGCTAGCTACCAGTGAAGATACTGTCCCAGATAAACAACAGTTAATTTAAGCTATGGCCACTCTTCTGACAAGCTTGCTAAAGTTCTGCCATCACTTCCTTAACTGACATGCTAGAGTTTTTAAGAATGTAGGAAGTCAGGAATACAACAAGCTCACAAAAAAAATAAAGCAATTTCATAACCAAGGGGAAAACAAAAAGAAATAATTAAACACATTTCCAGGAATTTGTTGCTTTTTTTTTTTCTCCCCCTCTACTTTTTTTTAAAGCTATTTATTGGACAACCGAGGCACTTTAATCTCTGAGCCAGAGGCAATGAATGGTCCTGGCAAACAGCAGCCTAGAAATTGGCAGAGACAACTACCCCACAGTTTAAATATGCTTATTCAGATGCTGTTCAAATTGTGTGAAAATTTAACTGTTTGCGAATTGCTACAGAACCAGTTTCAGGGATAGGCTGGCTGTGATTTCCAGTGAAATTATTACATGACAGATGTCCAGCTCACAGTTTCTTAAAAGAGTTATTAGGGTCCCAGTGGGCAGCATTTGCTGTTGGTGATGGGGTGGGAGTGTGTGTGTGTGTGTCTGTGTGTGTTAAAGAATGGAAGCCAAGGTGAACACACACTTTCCAAAGCGCTGTGATTTGGCTTGTCTGACTCCAGCCTTCCCCAGAGCATTGCCGCTTACCTCTTTGCAGTTAGATGCGTATTTGAAAGTCAAGTTCCTTGGCAAGGAAGCCTCTGCCTGAGTTAGGGTGCCCCCATCAGCACTGGGATCCAACGGGTGATCGTTTACAATGTACGTGCACTTCTCTTCAAAATCAGCTTCTGTCCACAGAGTCATGTCAGCATCCTCCATGTCCATTTTCATTGTCCACTCTCTCCCTTTCACCAGATTCTTGAAACTCACAGCGTCCGAGCTACACTGTGTAGCAGCCTGGAAAATAGGAAAACAGCCTTTAATCCTCATTGTCCTTCAGTGTTGTGGTTTCCGTTGAGACAGCGTGACTAATACAGTAGTCTGTGACACTTTAAAAGCGTATGCAGGATAGTTGGTACAGTTGAGTAATAGCCAAAAAGCAGTGTAAACGAAGCTGCTCTGACTGGAGCAGCGCCTTAAAACGCCAGCCTCAGTAGTAATGAGGAGCAAACAAAAACAAAGAGTTAAAAATCCCTAGGCTGACTACTGCATTACCTTTTTCAGACCCTCTCCTTAATGCCTCAGAGAGAGAAAAAATATTCCACGCTGAAGAAAACGTGGGGTCATGGCCGTGAGACCACTTAGTCGCCTGTGGAAAAGCTGCCTCAGAAAAGTGTCACAAACAAGGAGAGGAAGAGGAAAGGAGCTGCTGTCTGCGTCTGAATGAAGCTAAAAATGGAAAGCGCATGTTGGAAGAGCGGAACCCAGCCTTGCCTCTTCCAAATGGGGAAGCCTGAACTTTCCCACCAGCTTTCAACACACAAACAACTTTCAAAACAACCTGGCCCCCCCCCCGCCTCCTCTTGACGTCCCCTTATCCTTTGGCTTGGAAGGCTGAGAAAGCCGACATCCTGCCAGCATCACTGCAGCAGCAACCCTGCAGAAAGCACTGCAACATGCTCTCGAGGACCGAAAAAGAAAAGAAGCAGGGGAAATAAATTAATAATAATAAAAAGTTTTTCTATCCCATTTGATTTTGATGGTACCTTCAAGAATCACTGTCTCAAAGCACTGGATATAAACCTCGCAGGAAATGCCACCAAGTCCTTCAGCCCCCCTGTCTATTCAGGACAGAAGCACTGCTATCAGACCTACCCCCAAACAGGTACTAGGGCCGGGGTCTTTACGTAAGGTTCATTAGGGACCAAAACCTGTGGCTACGCCGATAGCTGGGAATGACGTTAAAGCCCTGCCTAAAATCCTTTCATTTCTCCTTTTCCGATACGCCGATACTGTGAAATTCACACCCTTCCTCCGAGAAAAAAACGAAACGCGAAGACTGGAAGCGCACGATCTCCCGAGGAAGAGGTTAAGGGCTGACTGACTCCGGGTTAAGGGGAGACACCCGGCTCGCCCCCCCTCGGGACTGCCTTTCCCCTGCCGAGCAGGCACGGCCGGGGCCGCCGGCAGCTGCCCGGAGAGGCTGAGGCGAGGGGGTCGCAGCAGGCTGCTTCCCCGCGCTCGGTCCCGACTGCAGCCGAGGCGAGCGGTGCGGTAACTCCTGGCGCTCGGCGTTAAAAGGCGTTGGGAAGACTAATAGCGAAACTCGGGAGAGGGAGAAAGGAGAGGCGTGACAGCTGCGCGGCGGAGCGAAAGGGTTAATGCTGATCAGAGGAGCGCTCCCGACCCGGGAGAGGCGACGAGGAAACTTGTGCTCCGTCCTCCGGGAGCCGGGGCCGGAGGACGCCGGGGAGGGGAAGCAGAAAGAACCGGGGAGGTGCGGGAGTCAGGCGGGGAGGCACCGCGCTCCTTACCGGGGCAGAGTCCGCGCGCGTTTCCACAGCGAAGCCCACCGTCGGCGGCAAGCCTGGCTCATCTCTACCGAGTNTCCCTCCCTCCCTCCCTCCCTCTCTCCCCACGGGGCGGGAGGTGGGGCTGGCTCTACCTGCGGCCCCTGCCCCCAGCCCAGCCTCACGCAACCCGCCGAGACTTTTTTTTTTTAAGTATTATTATTATTTACTAATTTTTTTTCTCCTTTCTCCTCTTTCGACCACGGTGTGACTGGTTTGGGTTCTTGTGATTGCCTCTTCGTGGTGCTGCCCAGCGGCCTGGGCCTGGTGTGCAGGCAGGCACCTCTGTGCTTCATGAAAAGCACCCACGAGGTGGTTTGTGCTAGAAATCCCGTTTTCATGCTGTTTTAAACTCTAGAGATCAATATGTGCCCACTTTTCGTTCTCCCCCAATTTGACTAGATAGGACATCACAAAAGTAACAAAATGACTCCCAGGTTCCACAATATCAGTTAAAACACCTTAACCAGTTATACTACTTTACTTGATATGACCAATTTGGAAGTTTCAGAGTTCTGACTTTATCCCCTTCCAGAGTCTCTTTCTAATCAGCACTTGTAAAAGGGATTAGGAAAAACATTTCTGTTTCTTCCCCAAAATAAAATCTTCCCCCCTCTCCCTAAGTAACAGCAGGGAGGTTCACAAGAGCAGAGGAAGGCAGGCAGCATTTCCTAACTGGATGCCTTCTTTGCAGTGTGGTTAAGAAATGAGAGCTGATCTTGCCCAGGACAGTACCTAAGCCACCGTGTGGGAGCAGGCTGGTGATGGAAGGATTGGTATAGCAATTAGCAGACCCTGCACCCGATTTTTTTTCCTCCAATCCAAGTCACCATGCTGACTGAAGGAAGGACATCCTGTGATGATGGCATACAATGTCCTGTTTGTTTATTATTAAGAGCATTCCTGCTTCTCATTACAAAACAACCAGATGCCTTACTTCCTTCAGTGGTCCTGTCTCTTTAGCGAGGCGTCCTCAGGCTCAGAGGAACAGTGATGCACAATTCCATTTATAGCCATATAGTGCAAACACTAGCTGCTTCACTGCAAGGCAACTCCTCTACTTTTCCTTCTTCTCACATCTCAAACATATTTATCATTGCTTTCCCTGCACTTTACGTAGCAGATAGTTTCACATTCTTGTTCTAAACACACGTGCACTGAAGTTTGGGGGGGACCTGGGTGTTACAAATTTCTTAACAGGAAAAAGGGAGAAAGAGCAAAAGAAAAGAGCACATTTCATGCAACCAAGTGCCTGTTTGTCTCTCTGATAGCTGTACACACATCCCTTTCCTTTAACCTGCTCCTCCTCCCTCTGATGAAAAGACCTGTGGAAAGGATTACTTGCCATTTTCGGTGTGCCATGCTGAGAATAGTATATCTGCGTAAAGACCTTCCGTACATGCTAACACAGGAGGGCTCGTTGCAGCAGACATAAGTAGGGCAACTGCTAGCAAATGAGTGTCCTGGCTTAACTTCCACCACAGTGTAATTCTGCAAGCGAGGTGGCCCGAGCACTGGGCTGAAGGATATAAATGTAATTGGATATACCCAGTAAAACCAAGGCACATCGAAAATGAAGTCTAGGAAGGCTCTGAAGTACGAAGAACCATTCATTAAAGGAGAGAAATCCGGCCTACTTGATTGGGTTAATTAACTGATGTTGAGTCACACCACATAGAACAGAAAAACAATGTAGTCATACTGAAGGTGATTATTTTACCGAAAAATAGTCTCACTCTGAGAGGCANGGGGGGGGGGGGGGGAGGGGAGGAACCGACCAAGAAGAAAGAGTTGATGAGTTTCCTTCAAGGGCTGATCTTCTAAACGTGAAGGAGAGCAGGAGAAAAGCAAATCTGCCTTTCAAGGAACTGAGAGTGCTTTTGCGCTGGAGAAGAAGAGGAAACAGCAGAGATTAGATCAGATCAGATGAAGTGAAATGTTTGTCAGGATGACAGGAGCATGCCAAAATCCCAGGTCAGTGCAGCTCCCTCCCAGGAGCCTGGGGAGCCAAGTACAGCCTACAAAGCCTATGGACTTCAAATAACTCTGTGGCACACTCCGAGGTTATCCTGAAATTAGCTCCAGGTGTCTCAGTGAAGCTGAGCCCACAACTACTGTAGCTCAGGAGAAAGGATTTCACTGGCATCCAGGTCCAGCCTAACAGTGTCTGATCTGGAATAAAATGAAGTTTATCAAGAAAGAAGAGGCAGAAACAAATTGTTAAGAATGTGTGCTAAAGTAAGAATCACAAAGGAACTCTGCCATTAAAAATAAATATATAGACTGACCTTCTGACCTTCCTCCTTAATAGAGAAACATAAAAGGACACCCTGTTCAACCAGAAGTTTTTCTGCTCTTTTATAGAAATCTTTCATACCAGTAGCCACTATTGTCTGGAATGTGCAATCTCAAAATGTTGTTCATTTCAAAAAGAACATTTTTAGTCATATTTTCATTTTTTCCTTCTCGCTCATAGAAAACCTCAATTACTGTATTAATCAGCATTTCTCAGGCAGCTCTCTCTGCAGCAGCTTTCAGCCTGGCAACAAATCATGAATGGCCCTAACAGCTCTGATCTCAGAAATCCCCATCCATTTCCTTTGATGCTATCACCACTTCAGCTCAACAACAAGCCTGCTCGACTCAGCCTCAGCTGCCGCTGTTCTCTCTGTGCCTGCTGTAATCGTAAGGGGAAGAAGGAGGGAAGGGAGCTGGCTCTAATAGATGAAACTTCTTCAGAAAGTTGGAAGGGAGATAAAATGCACACAAGAGATTAAAGCAGAGTCTCATTTTCACATCCTCCCCTTACCCTTCCCCAAACAAGGTCAGTGGCAGATTGACCACATCAAGAGTAACTACCAGACCCACCCCCATTTCCCACTTCCTGCATGTAGGCATCCTTGTGCTGGTAAACATTTGGGGACCAGTTGTGGTCATTATACTCAGAGAAGGTACATGATGTAGTTGCACAACTGCAGATCTTTCAAAAGCCAGCTGAGAAATTAAACTTGAAGGAGAACTTACTTTCAAGTTCTTCTGAGATACACTTGTGTTTTGGGACCATGTTTCTGGAAATCCAGTTAGTCAGAATCGAGGGAAAGAGATCCAGCACGCTCTAGTGACTACAACAGGCAAAGTTACAGCCTTCTTCTCACAGACTGGCCTGACCTTTGCAAAACACAGCCTATAGGCTTCAGATATGATCTCAGAGGCTTTGTATGCCCTAGACAACTTTAACATGGCATGGCCTATAAGGAGAGAAATTAAACTTACACTTGAATCTACATGAAGGTTTTTGCAAGGGCACTTGGGATGGTGTATGCTGTAGCCAGGAGGCTTTTGAATCAGCACATGCAGCTTTCAGGGACTGCCTTTAATTACAGAGCGCTCTGGTCATTGCCTCGTAGTACTTCCAAATGCCTTTACGGTTATTTTTGTCTTGGCTGTGCAATACCAAGAGCTGATCTTTTGGCTGGACTCAGCTACTGCCTAGTGCAAGCCTTAACATCTCTTTTGATTTCTGTTGTTCTACCCTCTCAAGAAATTTTCCTTAAAAAGAAGACAAACTAAAACACCATATCCCTTTTTGTTTCCAGCTAGGCCTTATTAAAATACTGCTCCGATGACTTATGAATAAGCCAAACCAACCCTCCTCCAATGGAAAAAAAACATTCTTGCAGCACACAGAAGCCAGAAGTCAGCTTCAGCCATTTCCTCTTGTTCAGGCTTGAGTTTGAGAAGGAGATGAGACTGTGTAGGCCTGCTACTAGGGGGACAAGAAGTCACTGTGAGAAGTTGGGTTTCTCTTTGCTGCAAACGCAGCTGACCCACAAAGACCAAACACTCTCTTGTTTCCCAGGAAGCAAGCTGAGCTGAAGGTATTGAGAAAGCAGAAGCAGCAGACGTTTTTTCACTGCACTTCTTTTCATTGTGGGAAAAGGCAGCAGACTTCAGCCTCCAGACTAAACGTAAGAAGCCATCTCCTTGTCCCTTACAAGAAGGGAAATGCCTCACAGGAAAGACTACAGATGTTCCCGTCTCAGTTACCAACAGCCTTCCCATCACACTTCTGAGAAATGGTGGTCTTGGGAAAGGTTGGGATGATAGCCAGAAGCCCATACAACAGTGTTTGAATTGTCTTTGCATGTTTCTACCACCCCAAGTTTATACTGGATAAGAAAACCTGAGCACAAAAGTCAACCTTCCACATCCCAAACACAGACTTTTGAACACTCTGTCTGTAGAAACAGAGTCAGAGAAAAAATGAATGAAAACAGGCCAACCCATTCCAAGCAATTTCCAATTTTACTGGTGACAGATGACTGAAAAAAGGGTGTGCTTCTGGAAATTTTCCTTTAAAATAGGCTGATTTCCAGACTGTTATGGAAGAGGGATGGGATGGTAAACGTATATTAGAAGGCTCACTCCTGTGAATATAAGAAAGACATCAGCTCCACAACAAGCTGACAACAACCTGAAATAACAAAGCCAACTTAAAATTAATTGCATTAGTTTAACTTTCATGCCTCTTCCCAACTTGGCAGTCATGACACTTTTTGAAGTCTTCTCTCCTCAACCTGCCTGGTAAGTCTTAGTGATATGAACCATGGTAAAGCTTTTCACTCTATTCCTGCACAATTCAGTTTTCATTTCAGATACTCCTCAGGCTGCCCAATCCTGTGGAGATGATGAACACAGCAGAAGGAGGGTGAGATCCACAGGTGGAACCATGCCACTTTTCTCAGACAAAGAACTAGCCACAGAGCGCATTTCAAAACAGATTAACAAAAACAACAGCTCCACACCATGACAAAGTGCATATGGTGGAAACAAAAATATTTACCCACAGATTATCACAGATCCAGCAATGCTACTACTGTGCATCTAGGACCAAAGGATTCAGAATAGTGCCTGTATGTTTAGAGCTGATTAGGGAATCTGGCAGAAGTGGGCTGAAGGACCACTTTTTAGGCTTCTAAAAGTACAGTTGTCATTTCTACCCCTTTCCTACCCCAGGGTGGTGAAATAACAGTCTTTTCATACCTGTGTGTTGGCTGGGGGAGGGAAGAATTCTTCTGCTATTAAACACAACATCTCATTAAATAGTTGACACCTTATCCTTCTTTAAATGTTGTAATGTTTACTTTGCAAAACCCGGGAAAGCTTTTAAAATAAAGATAGCAGAGAGATTCTTAAGCCGGCTGTCCTTGCTTATCTGCTCTTTATCAACCAGCTATTGTCTCTGAAGGAGCTCGTTGGGGAAGGTGGAGCAAAGGGGGTTAATGTTCAATAGGTATCTATCAGCTCCCCTGAAGGAATAGCGCTGCTGACAGAAGAGCAACACTGGGCTCTCAGCTACTTCCTGCAAAATGTGTCAAACCGGACGGGAGAGAAAAAAATGACAGGGGGGGTTGCAGCTACTTCTTTTTTTCTTCTTTTCTTTTTCTCCCTCTCTCAAAACAACTAGTTTTACAAAAGACATTGTCCTTAGGAGAGATAATCCCACAATAGAGAGTCCATTAGAGGTATTAAAGCATTGGCAGCGCCTGATCTACAAGAAGGGCTCTGTCCTGACAATAGACAATTAAAGCTGATAAATCTGCACTACTGTTGCCGTTCTAATTCCTTGTAATTGTATGCTACTTGTCCCTGCCTCCTGCGTCCAGGGATGAAACATGCTTCCTTAATCTCCAGAGTACCTGACCTAGTTCCTATGTGGTCTTTTCAGGACCTGTTTTCTTCCCATCTGGACTTCTTCCCTCCTACTCTCCTTTCCTGCTTCCCTCCCCTAAGCATTAAGAAGAGGTTACGATAGAGGGCACAGAAAACACGAGAGCACAGCACCCGGATCAATAATTCTGGAGCCCCAGACAATGCACTAATCTGCAATAACAGCTAATCATGGTCAATTTGGCACACCAGTGATTAAATTGTACTTTTCATTAGGCTCAACAAGTAGAACAGACGCAGCACACTGACAATTCAAATTGCCCTATCAGGAAGAGCTGCCAAACTTATGTGCGCTACTGCATCTCTGCTCTTGCCAGACTAGGCACTTTGTGGGAGTTTATCTTTTTTATTTTGACATGTTATGGACTAGGACTACTAGCTGCCTTTTCTACAAAAAGCCAGCCCCTGCCTCACTTTACTACCACGAGTTCTCCTAGTTACAGGGCTCAGTGGGTGAAATTGTGATGTGCTGTGCTGGACACTGAAAAACAATCATCACAATTAGATGTTGCCTGCTGGTGCTGGCAGTATTCTTGGTTCAATATTCTGTATCTCAAAGATATTTGGTGTTTTTTCTCAAATTTCCTTTTTTTTTTTTTTTTAAAGAAAGCTTGGAAGCCTGGTGGTGATGGAGCAGAAGCATGAAAATATGTACCACAGCACTTAAAAGATGAAAAACAAGGAAAAATTGCCTTGGACCTATTTATTTTTTAAACTGAACAGTTCAGCCAACCTCACAAAATATTTGGAGACTGAAGAATGATTTGGATTTTCTCTTCTCCCCCCTGAACTTGTGAACAAGCCACTACTGTGTCCCCCTCAGAAATCTACACTGTTATTAACCCTTACATGCCATTTTATTAGTGACCTTCCCATCACCCTAACAGAAAAATTTCTTCTGACAACAGTTTCCTCTGGTTACAATCATACCTAGTGGACCCGTTTGCAAACTGCCCTGAAAGCCTCACCCAAGAGTTTACCACAATCTTTCTCTTAAGAACAACACCAAATTCCAGGACTCCTGGAGACCGACCCCCACACACTCAGGGGTCTTCTTCTGTTTAACTTTAGCTTATCATCCTTGTATTAACTTGAATAAGTGTTAAAACTGCACTCCAAGTTGCTCTTAAAAAAAAAAAAAAAGGCGTGGAAGATGTCAAAACGAATGCAGGAAATGTCTCTTCTGCTATTAATATTAATGAATCCCTAATGCGTTTGCAACCCACTTGAGTTAAGTCACTAGAGTTCTTCTCCTGACAGCTATTCCTCATCAAACTCCCGCTGCTGAAGATGTTGATGCTTTCTCTTTTGCTTTGTAATCTTTAAAACAAGTTTAAATCACACCAGAGCCTACCACAGAACTATGTATTTTCTCCTAAGTGAACACAAAGCCCTGGAGACAGAGGTTTAAAACAGCGCACATGTCCGCTCAATTTATCATTTTAAGATAGGAAGCTGCTGCAACAAACAAAACACCTCCTTGAAAGTGGGACAGCAGCAGATTGCAGTGCAGAAAGCTCTAGGATCTTTTGTTTTCCTGGAGAGCAACAACGGGGCTTTGCAGAGAAAGACAACAGCCTCCCCTTGCTCAACTCTAAAGCAGTTCATAGAGGAAAGCCTGCCAATCGCTAGCTAGATGGTAACAAAATATTGCAGATAATTCACTTTTCACGATAAAACAGAAACAAGCAGGCATGCAGCACCCAGCAGGGGCTCAACTGATAAAACGGTGTCAAACTCAAACCATTTGTCAATTGGAAGGTAAGAGAGCAAGCTGAAAGATGGACTCAGGAAGTAGATTTATCTAGTGCGACACATTAACTAGTATAAATACTAAGGAAAAAGTAAACACATTTACCCAGCAGTATCTCCAGCCAGCAAAGAAAAGGCTTCTGAGCCTCAGACCCACGCTGGCCATCTAACCACTCAGCTGTCAGCTACAACAGCAGTAGCATTTTTCTTCCTGTGCAGGATTGCAATGCCATTTAATTCATGGCACTAAAAGGTTTTATTAAAAGCGTACATTGTAATTAAGCAAAACAAAAGCGTGACTCCTCTGCTGTTCTAGTCTCCTCCCTCCACCCAGCAGCCAAAACAATAAAACCACCTTGGCAGCAAACAAGTCAGGTAACACACCCCGGAGAAGAGGACAGATTTGTTATATAATCATTCACTTTGCATCTAGCTTGCTCAAAACTGCCTTATCAGAAACTTCTGTCCCGGAGATTCCCGAGGCGACAGAGGGGGCTGACAATGCAGGTCAGGCACAGTAAGTCGCCAGCAGCGTAATGTGGGGCACACAAACAACCTGGAATAATACAGGGTAGAAGGGCTCTTTGGATGCATGCCTCGTAGTAGAAAGTCTAAACAAATAACACAGTTTGTGGGCAGCACATTTCTGCTGCTATTACCAGGAGGAAGGAAAAATGGTTCAAAGGGATTTAGGTTATTTAGGATACCAACTCACAGCTATGTACCCACACCTTTTGCTGGCAACCCATAGTATCAAAGGATGGCACATCACATCAGCAAACCATTCTGACAATCTAACACAAACCTCAAAAATCAACAGCAAAGCAAGTAAACTTCATTGTGCCCACCCCCTCCCCCCCAAAAAAAATTAACTAAACAAGTGAATTCATAAAGCAAATCAAAACACAGTTCTTTGTTCAGCTGTACCTTCGTGTGTCCACACAGCACAGGTTCCCAGCTCCTGCATCTCAGGATTTTAGTCCATACGGAAGGTCTGTCACTCACTCTCACACCCTTACACACGCATGCTCGCACACCCGTACCCGTGCTCCCGCTCCCCGATACACACTGCCTGGAACCGCTCCGAGGATTTTAGAATTTCCTCTTGCTAGCAGATTCCTCCCTCCCCTTGCATCCACTCCACCCCGTTCTGTAATTAGGCTTAACAAGAGCAATTAACAAAACAAACTTCTCTCCACCTGGTGGCCTGATAATTCTGATTGTCATAATGTATTAAGATGTGTAAGCCAGTTTAAAATAGAGGTAAATTACAACATTGCACAAGAGCCATTTTGCACCTATTTTACTGCTTTTATCATAGGGATAATGAACACTCAGCCACGCCTTTAATTTAAATCACAAACCCCAAAACTCATGTCTGAACAGCAGAAGTCAAAATTGTCCCTTTTAGACCAATACGACTGTTTTTCCTCTAGCAGAGGGCAGCTCCCTCCTCCTATGCACAGCAAACTCCACAGAAACATATTTTACTTCTTAGAATTACTTTGTGACTCTAAAAATCTAAAATGTAAGATCAAGTTTAAAGGCACCTTCTGGCTTTACAGAAATCCACAAGTAAGTGGATTGTAATTGTTCCTTTTGCCCTGCCTGGTGTTTAATGTCATGATACAGGAGACCAAAGACCTTTTTCTGATGATTTGTCCATCTACTTTCAGATCACTTTCCTTCAGCAGTCAAATCAAAGAAATTGTCAGAATCCTCACAAAAACACCTTCTGAGGACTAACTGATTTCAGGTGGTCAGTGGAGAAACTTTGATGTCCTTTGATTTCAGTGTGCTATGGGTCCAACACACAGAGAAAATTTACACATAGCCTGAAATCAATTGGAAAATGTATCCTGTTCTGCTCAGACACTCTGGGAGTGTGTAATTAAAACTGTCAATATAAAGTTAGTAAACATATCAAAATCATAAGCACAGAGAAAATTCATGAGCAGAACAGAAGACCAGGAAAAAAAAAAAACTACAAAAAACCAGTTTGGTACGTGACATGGATTTGGGTCGATATGAACTGAAAAAAGACTCTGCTCCCTCAGCTACATATAACCTGATTCACAATGCCATCTGCTAACTAGCAAGCAAGCAAAAGAGAAAGAAGGACTGGTGTTGCTGGTGTATTGTTGGAATCCTGCAGTTTCTGATAAGCTAGATATGTTTTCCTAAGTCAATGATTTCATTTCTGCTGGGTGTCAACATTTGCACAAGAATAATTTTGGGGGTCAGAAAGACATCAGCAAATGAGATTTCAGAAGGTTTCATAAGAGCACAGATTGCTCAAACACAGAGAAAGGAGAGTTTCAGCTTTCAGAAGTTCACTCTTCTGCTTCTTCATTCCTCCTTCCCTGAAGCTGAGTCAAAGTTCTGTAAAAACCTACAGAGAACCATTAGATTTGCAAGAAAACACCTTCCCAAACAGCCACTTGCTTTGCAGTGAGATGCTCCAAAATGACAGTCAATGGAGACTATGGTGGTAGAACATCAGGCACTCTTTCAAATGGCAGGAGATACCAGGTGTAGAATTGAATACAGAAACTGAGGTTTGCACTCCTGGCATATGATGCACCATCTTGTTTTCCACCAGATCTCTTCCTTATTCAGTGTTTAGAAAGAAAAGTGCTGACTAAAGAACTCATTTTTCCACAATCTTCCTCTCTCCTCTCTCCCTGAAAGGCTCAGTGCTTTACTTTACTACAGACTGTTCACAAGGAAGACAAACTAATTCTGTCTTGTATTTTTCCACTTTGCTCATCAAAACAGGAGCACTTGAATGCCTCACAAGTATCAAATAATGACTAATCTGATTTTCACAATACCTCCCCCATATGCTGATGAAGGTGTTATTGCTCTTGTGGCTCTGCAAAATGGGTACAGGGACACTGTGACATTAACATCAAAAGCATGCATTCATTTTGTGATGCAGAGCAACTGATTTACTCAGCACAGCCTATTGCTTTCTATGGTCAAACCGTTTATCTTCTTGGCATCAGTGATGCCTCTGTATTTTGCAGGGCTTCACATCAGGCACCCAGGGAGACCACCTGCAATAAACTTTACTGACATAAACTTTATTCAGAATCATGGGCAGAAAGAATACCTGGTTCCTCAGAGCAAGGCTCATCTGCCTCTAGACAAGCAACACTTCTTCCTACCACAGCCATTTTACTTCCTTACACTGAAGCAAATGAGAGGGAGGGAAGAGGTGTCTTAAAGATAACTTTTTATTACACCACCCCAATTCATCTCCCCCAGCAAGGCTGTCTGATGCCTGAATGAGGCAAGTAACCAGTAGAAAAACCAGTAATTAAATGAGTAATTAAAGACACTATCATAATACGTAAGAGGATCAAATTGGGGTTAGACAAACAACCTAAACTCTGGAAAACATGAGTTTGCAATTTTAGTAATGTTCTTCAACAGCTTTTGTGCTATTTTTGGAAAGATAATAGAGAAAAAGCAGAGATCCCATGACCCAGTATCACACTGCTGCCCACAAGGATCATCATCAGAGCTGGGATATTCTGATCCACCATGGGCAGACCTCTGCAGGTAAGCTAGCAGACCTGACTCAGAGCAACCATGCTGCTGTTTTTCAGCAGCTTCAGCACAAGCACTGGAAGGGATGGGACATTGCTGGTGGGTTTCACCAGGTGATATACTGGAAGCAGAGGAATACCTGCTTTTGGGCTTCCCAGTTTAATGCCAGGTTTGGTGTGCAGTGTGTTCCTCCTCTCCTCTCTTCCTGTCTCAGCCCATCATCCAGATCTCACCTCAGACTTCTGACTGGTTTTCTTGCCCTGCTGGTCAGCAGGAACATGTATCTTGTTCCTGCTGACCCCTCTTACAGTTTCCTTTTCCAGTCACTCCCATTTTCTACTCCCACATCCAAGCTCTGTGTGGCATATCTTCTCATCAAGCCAGATTCAGTGCCTCCTCATCTGCACAGCACTTCTTTCCCCTCCTGATCTAAGCAAATGTGGCACTCTCTCCATCCCCACGTGCCCCTTCCTGCTGTGTAGCAGGCCTGGTCTCCACAGCCTGAAAAGCAGTATGGTGAAGTCAAGTCTCCAGGCATCTCCTGGTGCTCCTCTGCAGGCACGTAGCGGTGAGCTCAGTTCACACATTGAGCAGACATGGTGTCAAGCCAACTGGGAGTCCTGTGACTATGTTAGTATGGCACTGAGCCCGAGCTATTAAGCCCTGGTGAGAAGCCGGATATATTAGCTTGGGCTTAGCACCATGCTAATGCAGTCAGGCAGCTTTTGGATGAGAGCTGGCTTACATCCCACCCGCTTTTAACACCAAGCTTGCTTGTCTTTGTCTACAATAACCCATAAAGATAAATCCCTCGGTCTTCTATCAACCTTACTCTCAGTTTCCCTCCTCCCTGACACTGCTGATCTCTAGGCACAGCCTCTCCTCCTTCATAATCCCTTCCAGGTCCAGCTCTTGTCCATAGGCTTTTGGAAACAGCTCCCTTTGATGACTCTCTGGCCTCAGGATGGTTTGCAATAACCGTGAACTGAACATTCACTCTTATAGTCTCAGTTCAGGAGCTCAGTTCTAGACCCACAGCATTCACTCATTGAAGTGAGCTGTGATGTCCTCCTACAGTTCCTGTGGGGTTGCTCTGCCAGTCATGTAGGCTTCTAGCTCAAAAGCAACTCTCCTGGGCATAGTATCAAGGATGGAGTGTCCTGGTCTTGCTCTGGCAGACGTGATGTGAGTGAAGCACGTGTGCAGATCCAGACACTAGGAAGTACTCCTGCTTGAGGGATGGTACTCCAGCATCCCTGACAACAACGCCCACAAACCTCACCTGCCACATACATTGTCCTTCCATGGGCCACTGAACCTGTCATTCAAAATTCTGCTGCAAAAAGTAGGAGCTGTCATGGTGGAAATTACTTTTCAAAAGAAAAATCATCACGCACTTACACAGCTTCTGACATAGCCAAGTTCTTGAAAATGGCAGAATCTATTTTTGGGGAAAATACAACCTGAGGAAAGTAAAGTGAGAAACAGCTGAGCTACATGATTAGAATTTGGTAGATTTATGAGCAGCTAAAAGTGGGATCTCCAAATGCAAATGGTCTATCTGTCTTAGCAAGACAGGATGCTACTAGCCCTGCTTATACTAGAGATTAGCTTCCTGAGATTAATTTTACAGGGATGTTATTGTATGAGAATGAGAATACTGCCAGCAGCCACAAATCACATAAAAAGCATGTGCATATTTTTAAGTCCTATTTCCTTGGCTTTCTGTTCCTCTTCTGTGGCCATGGCCAATACAATAGAATTGTACTAATTATACAAATGGTAAGATTTGATAAAGAGAGAGATGCTCCTGTTCCAACAAGTCTACATAAAATGTTCTTTTTCATATACTAAATCCTAAAGGACAACAGAGATAACTGAAGTGCTGATGCTTCCATTTTTCACCATCATTAAGATTAAAAAAATAAACAAGTGACTACCTAATTGCAGTAGTTTGCAATTAGATCCTTAAGTGACTAATCTCATCACCAAATAGTAATAATAAACCCCACTTTTTTGGAACGACTCATTTGCACCAGTCTGTCCTGGCATATCCCTCATCTAAAATTATTAGCACTATGTGCACACAAATCAGGCAACAGGGAGTAAGGGAAGCTTGCAATCAGACCTAATGCCTTCCCTTCCTCTCAGCCCCCAGTAAAGGACAGCCACTTCCTTTCTACAAACGCTTTGCTCAGATCTGTACACAAGACAGGCCACATCTTCCGGGGAGGCTCAAAGTCTTTGCAGACGCACAGTTCCCTTCAAAGCATCACTGGAAATCTGTGTGGGAAGACCCTAAAATATTAAAACCATCCTATGCTCTTTTCTTCCAAGCCAGCAACAAACCCTCTCTAAACTTAATCTACCACTTCTCTGTTCTGTTTATTCTGGGCTGCAGAATAAACTTTCTGACTACTGAAAAAGCTGCACAAATACATAAGCTTCAACACATGTGTGAAGCAAAACTGTAGAGAAAAATCTGTATGTCCTTTCCAGAAAGACAGTTCTCTTCCAGAACACTAAAATTACAGAGTCTTTTCCTCTATTGCCAAAAGCAGACAAAAAGAAGGCTGGTGTGAAAATACTGTGCTTCAAAATGTAGCTTATCTATCCAAAATCTGAACTGAGTTACCTTCTGGATCAACCCTCCATTATTATCTTGCCTGGTTTTCTTCTCCCAGAGGTAACTGCATGCCCTCTAGCAGATTCATATTCACAAGTTATTTAACAATGATCTTCAATCTTAAGAAATCTCCAGCTTAAAAGTCTGCTACGGCACTTGTAACCACAGCCTAGCAGCGAGCAGGATGCGACACTGCTTGTCCTCGCGTGGTGCTCAGGTGACCAGCCCATGCTTGCTGACTACTGATGAGAGATTGTCACGTTTTCTCAGTTTCCCCATTTCTAACCTGAGAGTTACCATATGCAGCAGCATAACATTCAGAGACACATCCTTTGTACCCCCTCTTTGCTGCCAGACATCCTCTGCAGTCAGTTCATGGCTTTTGTTCTGTACTTTGCAATAGCATAACAATTTTGGGAAAAATTGACACACCACTAGTATTACTGAAAAAAAGTACGTGTTATTCTTAAAGAAGGTGGAGAGGCCAAAAGATCTGATCTCAGTTAAATCCTTTGAATTTCTCTCATTTCACACTTCTTTTTGACAAATTTGCCAGTCTTATGAACAGATAACTGGATCCCTTTGAAATATGGTGAAGCTGAGAAGGTGTGGGGCAGTACGATAGAGGTGCTATTTCCTTGAAATACCTGGCATGTTTGCAGTGTGTTATGACAACAGATGAGTGTATATTATCACAAGAAGAGTGCCCTAACAAGCCTTCAGAGGTTCATGGTCAGTTTCTGAGGATGGATGCTGTAACCTTGCAGACAATTTTGAGGCTGGGCAAATTGGTTTAAGTCTAGCAAGAATCTAGAGAAAAACAGGTACCAGAAATTCAGTGTGTGTGCTTGTTACTGGAATAGAAAAGACACATGGAAATATTTTTTTTTTCAAATTAATTTAGATAAAAACTAGATTTGCCTCTTGGGTGTACAGTAAACTTGATTTTGCAAATCACCACATCCAAGAAATCCAAACAAAATCCATCTGCATGCTTATAAACACGTAAAAGTGTTTAAGGGACACAATATGTTTTTCAAAATCAACAATAATGGTTAGTCCATGCTTCCAATTATATTCTTTCTTCAATTAGTCTTGGAGAAACTAACACCTCTATTAATCATTTCAATTAACTCCACGCACCACATGACATCCGCACCAGCAGCCCATATGTTGCGTTCCAATCACCCAAATATTAAAGCCTTTTTAATTGATTGATCTAAAGAACATTCAACAGGCTCAAGGTGGCAGCCAGCCAGGAAATCCCAAAAGAAGATGACAAAAAGGTGGGGGTGCTAAACCAGCTTCCCAGTTTGTTTTTCCTCTTCCTCCAGGGTTCACTAAGTTAATCCAATCACAGTCCATAAAGCCCCTTTTTAATAAAATAAATAAATAGATAAGAGAACACACATGTTGGCTTTCCCCCAGAGAAGCCCCCTCTGCTCAAGCTGGAGAGCCATCCTGTTAAGAAAGTGCTGCATGCAAGGGTGCATTTTTTATCCGGCAGAAATATTTAGCTTGGCCACCCGCCAGGGAATGCTGAAAGAATAGACTGAATTAGGGGATTTACCTTCCACGTGTTTGGCACGCGTCATTAGAGGCTCTGAAGAGCTTGACTCTTTCGCTCTCTCACTCTCTGTTTTTTCTCCCCCCCACCAGAGCTTTGATGCAGAGAATAAAGTATGAGCTATACGAGGAGCTGATGTGTTGCGTTTCTAAGTGCTGGCACAGTGGCTTTTGTTCTGTCGAAGAAAACCGATGCCCAGTTTCTGAAAGTCTTTTTTACATTCCAGTCAGGTATGGGGTGATGTGTTTCCAAAGCATTCACTTCAGTGCAGAAGAAAACATGCTATTTTTCTTTCTCTCTTTTCCTAAAAAAACCCCCCAGTTTTTGAAGTTTTCTGTAGACAGATTTAAACTTTCAGAAAGTGGCTTAGAAGTAAATTCCGTAAGTGAAACTCCAACCACAAAGTATTTTAGGAGCTCATTTTAAAGGTTAGTTTTGTAACAATAACCCATGAATTGCTCTGTCATTTGACTTTTATATGCTGTCATGTGGACTTACGTTATTTTAAAAAACACTTCTTTACATAAGTACATTGGTCCTGCAAATGCCTTTTAAGATCCATAACCAGAACACATTAGTGGAGATGGTTAGTCCATACCTTAAGTAACCCATGCACCTTCACAGAGTTTCTAAACTGTGAAGGGAAAAACAACACTGTAAGTTAGCCTCTGCCCCCTTTAACTTAGAGAAGTTCCCCTTATGGAGGAGGAGGGTAAGAAAAAAAACCACAACAGTTTCCAGCTGAATAAAAGCACAGAGGTCCTTAATCAACAGTAAATGCAAATTTTTGTGTCTGGCACAAATTCCATCCCTGTTTACAGGGCAGAGTTCTGCAGAACAACGCCTAGCACCGCTAACTGCTGTAAGCACCAGGAGAGCCCTGCTGCAGCTGCCTGTTGTACTGTCTTGTCACAGTGTTAGAGAGACCTTATTCACACATGGATTTTATCCTGATTGATTCAAGCAAATCAGTTTAGAAGCTCTTTGTTGACATGCTTACTCAAAGCAAAGGTTCAAGCAGAGTTTCTGAATCGGTGCTGGCTGTATCTTTATCTCACCTTCACTTGCAAATAAATCTGAGTCTGACTGGTTCAGCTAAATTCATGTCACCAGATGACAGCATGTGATTTTTCATCTCTCTTTCACTAAAACTAGTTCATTGTGCCTTGCATATCGGGAGATCTTGGGGCCTACAGAAAAGCAACTAACTAAAGGGATGGATACTGGCTGGAATAAAACTGCAAATACAAGAAATCAGCTCCAAGGCCAGAGGGATGCTGAGAACCATCTCCTCGCTGAACGTAAAACAACTCAGCTGTACGGACCTCCTCATAGCTGAAGGACAGGCCCACAGTTTATCACATCTTAAATAAATCATTCATAACTTGCAGCCAGGTTGAAAACCACACAAATAATGAACTCTCAGTATTGCTCAGCGGAAAGTGAGAACTGGAGTTTTCCACCCGAACCTGTAAAGGCTGACAAGCTCAGACATGTTTTTGTGATCACCTTCCTGGACCCCACATTTTTAATTCAATGTAAAGAAAGCTGGGCAACCACTTCCCCCATCTTTTAAGTAAAGATGTTAACATCTGTGCTAATAATACAACCACCTCTTATTTTATCAAAGGCTTCAGCTATCACAGAGGCTTTCTTTTCATCACAAGGAAAAACTGCAGAAATGAAGCTGCCTAGCTCTGCTGCTAACAGGGCAGGTTTGGCTCTACATGCTGCAGGGATGCCAGCCGGTGGCTGAAGCACTGCTTTATGCTTCCAGGAGAGCATCTTTGCTGCTAATGGAATCTCCATAGGACTGACCATGCAGCACTTGACTATTGCAAGCCTGCCAGTAACAACCCACTGGTTGTTATAACTTTATCAGAAAATAGAGTAAGTGTTCTGGCCTGACAGTGCCAAATGGAATAATTCCTCTGTGGAAAGACTGCTGGTTTAATGGAAAAATAAGAGTTAAGGTGTGGATGCTGCAAGCTTGCATTCTATGACAAAGCAAAGGCGTTTGGTGCTCCTAGCTTTCCCGGCACAGGGGGTGCTCCCTGCTCCCCTAGCACAGGGTGTGCTCTCTGCTCCCCTAGTACAGGGGGTGCTCCCTGCTCCCTAGCACAGGGTGTGCTCTCTGCTCATCTAGTACGGGGGGAGTTTACCCTGCTCCCCTAGCACAGGGCTGCCTTCCTGGAAAACACCTGCCAACACAAAAGGTGTATTTTGTCACCTCTGGGCTCCATCATGTGTGTCCACTGGAATATGCAGTTGTCCATTCCTGTGACTGACTGACTGGGAAGTGCCTGCCTGCTCTGCATCCTGAGTGGTTACAGGGAGGCCAAGTGGATTTCAGTACTGTGATTCATATTCTGAAACTTAGGCCACATAAGAGAGAGCACTGGCCTGACGATTCCACCTCAGTGGTAAACTGCTTGAGGTATTTGCCATCATTGCAACACACTTGTGTTTAAACACAATCTGCTATGCTTATCTTATTAAAAATATGACCTTTATAAGTGAAATAAAAGAGCTTTTTTTTCCCCTCTACATCTCCTCCCTCTATGTTTTTAATTAAAACCACAAACCAACACATGTATCTATCCTTTTTTCTGTAATAGCTTGGGATTCCACTCTCAAATATTACACAGATAAAATGAACCTTTATGTGTTAGCAATTTGCACTGCAGCAAATTCTCCTTCCCAAACCTGCCGTCTTCATTAAAATCTTATTTGCCTGGTAATCTCCTTTGATCGCTAAAGTTATAAGAAGCCCCCTCCTCTTCTTTTGATACTATCAGTGTAGCTTTTGACCAGAGAGCGTGATGAATTAAATGTATGACAGATATGACAGGTGAGGAGTGCTTGGAGAGGGCTTAAACAGCAGGGATAAGACAAAGCCCCCATTTAAGAACAAAACCCCTACCCGATGGCTAGCCCATTAATGACCAACCACTCTATTTGTCCTGGTGGATGAGGAGCAAGCTGATACTACAGACAAAGCTTTGTTAGCTAAGGGGCTGTTCTTCAATCAGGCCACACAACCAACTAATTGAAATGCCCAGTTTTCCCCCCTCAGGATTTGATCTACAAGCTAGGGGTTTGTAGGTATACTCTTTTTTTTCCCCTTTTTTTTCCCCCCCTATAATGTATTAATTTACCCACCACAAGTTTACAGCTGGACTAAGTGGAATTACAGCATATAAACCTGAAAATCTATCTGCAGGGATCCAGCTAAGCCCTGGAGAGAGACAAGTCCAGCAATACAAATCCAAGGAATTTTGGAAGTCAATCCATTAGGATTACTAGGCCTTTGATTTTGGAAGTCGCAGGCTCAAAATATGGAAGCAACAAACTCTCAATCTTCCTTCACTGTAGCCTCTTTTCAGAGGACTTATTGACCCCATTTTTTTCTATTAAAACACTGATAAATGTGGAGAGAATTGTATTGTTTTTACACAATATCTACAATGATGGATGACAGGAAAATATTGACCTTCCCAACTCATGGTTAACATGCCCTTTAAAAATTCCTATGTATTTTCTACGTATTTTTAATTGCCACAAGCAAACTCATCACCCTTCTCACCAGCTAAAGACTGCTCTCTCCCTCTTTAAAGTTGATGCTAATTTTCAGCACACTGTGCTGTACCTAAATAAGGAGTTTCAGGCTGTAGTTGCTTTGAACTACAGGCTGCCTCCCAGAGGTGAAGAAATCTTTGTGCCCCCCGCTGCAGACCAGGATTATGTCCTCAATGGGCAGTCTCCTGCCTTAGCCTACCAATCTGTGGTTAGCAGAAGGCCAGCAGATTCCCAAGGTAGGTGCCAAAATGATATTGTTAAACCCAACTTGCTATGGAAAATTGAGATTATAGGAGTGCAGCAATGAATCTGACTTTATAGTTGCTCTGAACAGAATGGAAAACACTGACTGAAGCAAAAGAGTCTTCACTTTCAGAAGAAATTAAATTTTTACCTCTTTGTTCCTTCCTGTCCTGCCCTTGCTGTGTGCTGTAGTCGAATCACAGGTGCTGGTATCAGGAAACCTGAGTTCTGTTCTTAGCTCTGCCATGGGCTTCTTACGTGGCTTCTGGCATGCCTTGTACCTTCAGTTTCCTTATATAAAAATGCAAATATTCCTACCTGTTTCAGAAAGAGTGTGGTCTAGTGGTTTAAACCACAGAATCAAGACATCCGAATTCTCAAACTGATTACAGTATCAACTTCTGCTGTGGCTTTAAAGAAACTACCCTTACCTACCTAAGGGGTCAGCTTCCCCTGGAAAATGTGAATGGTCAAACCCCAAGTTTCCTGGTACAATACATGTGCTGCTTTTCAAGTCAGCGAGTGGTATTTCTGGCTGGATGAGAGCTCAGCCTCACCTTGCAATGAGACCACTTACCTGGAGTGCAAGAGAAAAGTCAGCCTGAACTATGGCCAGCAAAGCTTTTGGGAGCTGCTCTTATTAGCAGGCTGTGGTGATCACCGTTTGTCCCCAGGCTGCCCAGCAGAGCTGGGCTGAGTGGCCAATACAGTCCTAACTCGGCATGTGGAGGCATAAGGCTAAAGTCTCAAAAACTTCACCAGCTAGAACAAAGAGCTGAAATAATAGCTTTCCCCTTCCCCAGGGAACACTCCAACTTTTGGCTACTTTGCAGCAGACCAGTTGGTCTCTCACGCTCTCTCCCCTTCTACCACTCCTCCTCCACAAAAAACTTCCCAAAATTTTCAGTCCACTCCACTCTGAATAAGTAGCAATTTGAAAACTTTGACAGGGCAGAAAAAACATTTCGTGCTTGGCTCTCTCTCATGGCTATCTGGCTCACTGGACACTTGCAAAGGTTAATTAATTAAGGCTTAGATATTCATAATACACAAAGTTTGAGACAAGCCACAAATGTTAATGTAATGAAGCATAAAAGGGACATTCCGAGAGAACAACCTTACTGAAATCCGGAGGAAAATCCTCTTAACCTCACGGGAATATGTGTTTCTTTGTTGTAGACTAATAAAGCTAGGCAAAGGTGTTACTAGTATTATAACTAACTTCATACTGAAAAAGAGAGACTGATTTTTAGGAGAAGACCACCGGTACTCAGACCAATAAATTGGGCTGAAGGAGAAGATACCCCAAAAGCATTACTGTGGGGTATTTTGAACACACAGATCTGAATGGAAGCTGCTTTTTTAAGACAGCTTTCTAATCTTCCTATTACATATAAAGTTATAGTCTTATTATACACGTTGCCTACTAGATGTGCTCTGACTTTTATAGATGTCAACCCAGTTTCTTAATTCAAGACATTTGTCTCTTGTGATCTCTGCGCCTCTGGGTTAGAGTTTCAGCCAAAGAGGTGAGCCAGCTCGTATCTGCAGTGAAGCCATAAAATCCTCCAGCACTGCATCCCCAAAAGCTGCTGCTGCTGCCCTGGGAGAAGGCCTGGATTTTGTCTGTCTGCAGCTCAGCACCCAGAAAGGACATTTTACAGAAGGGTTCGGTGGACATCCAGGAAAACTGCTTTCAGGACCTTATCTGAAGGACAATACTTAACTTTCACCACCTGGGCCTGGCCCCTGAAAGGAAACAGTCACACTCAATTATTGTCTTTTTCTAGACAATTACTATTTAATCAAACCTCCAGCTGATATTAACTGGTGGAAAAAAGGCTATTTTTAGTCAGGACAGTGATTCTCCCTCACTCCTTTCATCTATGAGTAATGTATTTCCTTTTGCTCTCAGTACCACAAACCAGTCCACACCAGATGCTCAGTATTAGGTAAAATTAAAAATGTGGGCATCATACCCTTTGAAAGATGCTTTGAACTCAAATTAATATACCTAAACCCACAATTTAAATTAAAGATATCCTGTCTCTCTGCTGTGTAGTTTTCCCTTTTATCAGAAGGGGAATTTTAGTCCATTTAAAGGTTTTTTGGTTCAGCTGCACAGACCACACTTTGACTTAACAACACATTGCAATTTCCTTTTAACCACAAGAATAAAGGAAATGTATAGAAGCAACACCATAATCTTGTCAAGCACCCTCTTTTGTTTCCCTGAACAAGCCTGTCTGAAAAAATGTGAAGCCTAAGATTTTTTAGATGTTTAGATCATGGAATGCTTTTATTGAAAACAGATATATGTACTTCTACACATCTACTGATGCATCCACACACATAAAATATAGGCCTACTAAATTCTTTTATGGACAAGAACAGAGCAGTCTGCAACCTGCAGAGGTTTTGCAGAGTTCAATCCCCTTGCCTCAGCATTTTACCTTTTTCATGTTTTTGCCCAGAATCCATGTGGATACTCCAGGAAGCCCACCAATTCTCACACCCAGGGAGGCTAACAACCCAGGGAATGCCTGCGCCCAGACTCACTTGTGAGCAGGGCTCACTGTCTGCTCTCAGAAGCAAAAATATAGGAACAATGTAAAAGATCTGATTTCTCATGTACCTCTATGTAGCTATAGGAAATAATCTCCAGCATTCCTTGTGCCATTCATTTGCATCTTTAATCGTTTTCAAACCAGAATTATTTAAATGCAACTGTTCTACTTCTGGAAAAGTACAGGACTCAATGTAGTTTGCTTAACATGCTCAGACTTTACATTATTTAAGCAAAACCCACCCACTTTCACATTCAGTCTACCCCTCTTGATGTCACCACTGCCAATACCCACATTACAAGCAGAGGTATAAGAGCTGCCTTTTCCATGGAAGAGAAACTGTGCAAGTGCCATGGAAGTGGGGACCTGGCCTTGTTGTAGGTCCCACAGGACCATGAGGCATGCCCTGACACACAGAGCAAGTCCTGGGGGCACCCACATGTGCTCTGAGGGCAGCCATGCATGCATGGGATGTTGCTGCCTCTGCAGACTTTCAGATCTCCTCAGTCCCTGACAGCTTCACAGAGGCCCCAGCACAGGTAGAGAGGCCTGCCAGGAAGAAACCCAACCACCAGGCTGGAGAAACCAATACTGAACCGGCTGTACTGAGTGAAAGGAAAGAGATTAGTTGGCAGTGCTAACAATACCATGAAAATGTACTTTGAGACAAAGCAAAGGGGCAAGTTAAGCATCTGCGAATCCTCTCGGTGAGGGCTAGAACAGTGATAGTAAGGCAGTTTATCCCCAAGAGCTTTCTCCTCACTGGAGGTGTTGAGTTAACTGGCGGTGACCTCCCACTGACCCATAGGCAGCATCTGCAAGTGGTGTGCAGAGGTGGCAGCCAGGAAGCACTTCTCCCAAATAGTGCCCTTTCAAAACACCACTCCAAAAAGCAACAGCTGAGGTGACCCAGGAGTCAGCCACCCAGCCCTGTCCAGCACGGAGGACGTCTCCCTTCACCCTCCTGGGGTTTCATCCATCTTCATTTGCTTTTTCTTGCTGCCATTTCCTCTGACTTTTCAAACTTGGGACACTGGTAGCTATTATTCATTCTCTTGTTTCTTACCAACCACACAGCAAAGATCTGCAGCTTTCTATCAATAAAGGTCACATCAGTGCTTATTTAGAGATTATTTTAATTGCAGATTCTTTCTGCTTTAGGTATCTTTTGAGCAAAAGCAGGTTTTACTGCATTATTACAGTATAGATTTCTAAAGCAGAAATATCTCAGTGCAATTATTGTCACTCTGGGTGGCAACAAAGTAACTTGCTAATGAAAACTCTGAATAGGCATGAAAATATAACCGAGGTATGAAGAAAGTAACAGTCCAAACCATTTGAGGTTAAGTAAGTATGAACAAACATCTTCATTGTGCACCCTTTTTGTCTATAAAAAGGGCAAAGAGGTGAAGCAGCAGGACTTTCCCCTTCCACCACGAACAATGGTGTAAACATTAGAGGCTCTCCAATTTCCAGCTACAGTAAATCATTCAGCTCTGGGTAATTCCAACAATTTTAGCCAGAAACTTGCAAAATTACGTAATTTGTACTCGGTTGACATCTATTTGAGTGATCTTGTTCCCATGTCTGGTCAAGAGGAGACTGATAATATATTAGGCCTTAGCAGTAGGGAGTGGGTAAGTTACTACTTCTCTTCATCTCCACTTCTGGGTGATTCAGGAGGCGTAAGGCAGAAAGGGAAATGTTGGGGGGAAGAGATGGAAAAGTGAGCAGGAGTCCTGGTAGCAGATCTGAGTTTGGGATCACATTCTAAGAACAGACCCCAAAACTCTCATACCTGAATCCTCCTCCCCAAACATGAGAAGGCAAGCTGTCCTGCTTGCATTGATGGACAACAATGGAGGGGAGGGCATACAGACACACAGCTATGACAAGAATTTCTCAGCTCAACAGAAAAGCCAGAAGACCAGATTTTGTTCAAGAGGAAGAGAGCGAATGAATTCCTCAAGGTTTCACTGAGAAGCAGACAGCAGGGACAGGAGTTGAACCCATGTGTCCTGAATCACAGCCCTCCATCTCAATCACAAGACCCTCCTTCCTCATATGTTTTGCACTATCTGGGGCAATCAAGAAGAAGACTGCCTTGCCCCCTAAATCAGGAACTCAATGCTAAACCTATAAATCACCTGGAAAATCCGGAGGTCTTGATGGAATGGCAATGGGTTCCAAAGAAATTACAAACCTTGCTGCTGTTCAGAAGGAAGGTGTCATTTCCTATGCTGGTCACAGACATTACATCAAGATTAATTTACATGGCAAAAGGTTGGAAAATGCAGAGCCTTTCTTAGAAAAGATGCAGAAGTGCATGTCTGTGCCATGCAGCACGCTCTGCTGCAAAGCCTGCAGAGCCAGCTCCAAGCCTCCTGACTGTAGAAAAGTGTAGTGTCATGAGGGGCATTGCTGCATCAGGACAGGGACACAGATACACTAGTAGCTAAGTTAATAAGCCTTATGGCTTAGAAAGGCACACAAATTTAAGTCCAGGGACATACTTATACATATGTTTCTAAGGCTACCTCAATCATTACTCATACTCTTGAAGGCCGCTGAACCTTGTTCCATTATGCAACGCAAGCATGATCTTTCTTGCTTTCTTGCTTTGCCAAGGTTGAGAAAGGATATGGTTGTGCTTTATAAATATGTCATGGGGTAAACAGCACAGAGCTCTTTTTTGAGCTTTGTCAGCTGAAGATTTTCACAGAAGAACAAAACTGACCTGAACAAGTTAGGGCCAGAAGTTCTTTAGTCTGAAAGTGGCTCTTCTGTCACAGCTACAGGGCAAAAAAAACCCCTAGCCTTGGTAAGACGAGTCTTGTTCACTAATAAACCCATTTTTTAATGAGTTGCCTTTCCCATCAGGATACTGGGCTGAGTGACCAGGGAGACCTCTTATAGACTCACCTTTTCTAGGAAATCTTCTAAAATATTTCTAAGGAATACCACAGTGAGCTAGACATTTGAATACTTCCAGAAGGATGAACTGGTAAAGCATTATGTATACACTAAAGCATTGTACATACGTTTTTCAGAGCAGAACATACATAAGAAGACAAAACAGAATTTTCCACCTTTGGAGAAAATTCTAGCTGACTGAGCTGTAGACATGCATGTGCGTGCCCATGAACACACACTATTTTCAACCATCTTCAAGGAACTTCTCATTCTTATAATGCATTTATTTTATGTAAAACAGATGCACAATTTTTTGATAGGCTTTGTCTTTTATATCGTGAACACCCCTTCCCTTTTAATTAGAAGAGGAAGTAACAATTTCTTCACTTAATTCCAAGCCTGAAGCCCACCAGCACAAGCAGCCAAGTGCAGATTCAGGTGGAACCCCTCTCAGCATCCCACAGAAAACCTGCTGGTTGAATTCAGGATCTTCAGACACACAGCTTCACTGAGCTGTGCCCATTTATACCAGCTGTAAAGAAGCTGAACTAGCAGTGACATATCTAGCCTGAGCTACTTAAACAAGTCCTGAAACTCCATTGCAGATTGTACTATTTAATACCTGCCCAGCTGAGGAGAATGCCACCCTTGGTGGCACCACCTTTAAAGTCACCACTATGCGTTGTGCCTAGTGGAGTGAAGAAAAGCAGCAAACATTACAAATGGAAATTATCAAACTGCACTAAAAGTGAATGGGGAAGAACAATGAATGATCCTTACTGCAAAATAATTCAGACCTAGCTTTTTATAATTAAAATTTTTTTGAGTCTTCCCTTTTTGTCCCATGCCCAAATGAAGGCAGAAGCAAGCATTTCCTTTCCTGATGATAGAAGCGATACCAAGTATTATGTTAGTATTAAGTGAACTTCCTCCCACCCATTTCTGTTGCATTAATGTCGTGTGACTCAAACACAATTAATAAAAGCAGGCTGCTCAGTTCCAACAAGCTAAAGCCTTGCAAGTTTATAGACAGCATTGCTTCAGACTCCTCCTATGGTTGATCAGACAGGGTGTCTTTTGAATGTGCTCAAAGAAGTACATTTTCACACCTGTCAGGCTTAGATTAATATCCCTGCTAATAGCACTTTAAGAACGGCCAATTAGTTCTAGTTATAGAAGCTTTCATGGGTGAGGGGAGCAGCAGCCTGTTATCAACATCAGGACTCATTGTTCCCCTGAATAGACTTGTGTCCCAAACTGTGGGTGCCTCAGCAGCTGGATTGCAAGACCCATGTCACTGCAGCAATGCCTTTATCCCAGTCCCAAACTCTCTTTAATGATGACAGAGACAGTAGAGGTGGCCATGACGGTAAAAGGAAAATAAACTAGTGCTACCCTGGGATGACAAAGCCTAACACCCATATTCAAGCCAGAAGCGGTTTGTCAAAATTTCCTAATTATCCCAATTTATTTTTGTCTAAGATAAAATCTCCTTCTGGCTCTAAAGGGATAGTACTTCGTTTGTAATAAAACACTTGCTCCTGCAATAATGTTGCTGAATTTGCAAAAGAGGGATAAGTAAAGTTCTGGCCTTGAAACAGCAGCCTAAAGAGTGACAACCTCAGGCAGCAACACCACTGGTGGGACGCTTGAAAACAAGTCAAGGACCAAGGGTTAGTCCAGCCATTCGAACGTGACAGGAAGGCTAGTTAATAAACACCAGCTAACCCCTTCAATTACAGCAATAAATTGTTCAATTGGTTAAATGTCCACAGGTTCTGCCCCAAACACCGCTGTGAACTGTTTAATTAGCAAACTCTTGCATCACTGGACAAACAGATCTTGGCGAGCCCAGGGGGACGCATGGCCCCTGGAGTGCGAGGGGCGCTGGCGTCCCATGCAGCAACCTTCCCAGGGCTTGCCTTTGCAACACCACCCAACCTGCAACTTTTTAACAGCTCTGAAGAGAATTCATTCATTGTTGCCTATTTTTCAAAACAGAATGAAGATTGTAGGGGCCAACTATGGCTTAATCACCATTCTTTCTGCATCAGTTTTCTGTGTTTCGATAAGATGCCCCAGAAATTACAGCTTCTCACCTGCTGCAAGATTAGATAGCCCTGCACGCGATACAGGTTACGCAGCACAAGAGCCTCCCAGTGCTTGGAAACTGCATGCTGTACAAAACAGAGCTGAAGATTAAAAGTCAGCAGGCCTATTGTTGGAAAATATTTAACACACTCAATTTGGGATTATCTCACTAAGAGTTAAGGACATTGGAAGCCTTGTAAAATGATTTTTCATCGAGATCATTGCTGGCTACAAAGGGCCATGAGGTAAATGCCACTGTAACATTACAAAATTCTGATACAATAAAAGGGTTTGGCTAAAGCTAATTTACAAAAAAAACCCACCAAAAATATTTTGCTGAATAAAGTGAGGAGTTTAGGTTGATCACCAAGAACCAATTCAGAGTTAAAGGTGCACAAAAGTTGCTTTCATTGGACCTTTGATCACTGATGAACATACTCTATCACTGACTACAAACCACACATTGATGCAGAGGGAAAATGTCTGGGGTTTGGTGTTTCTTTTTAATTTGTACATTAATTAGATCTATTTACCAGGAATTTGATGCCTAAAAAACAACCAGTCCAAGGAGATAAGTACTATATGTTTACACAATGAGAAGAAATTGCATTTCCCTGCTGAAGTTTTCTTAATGAGCTAAAGAGAGGTAAATTTATCACAGTTGGGAGTAAAATGGGTACAACATTTGCATGTGGAAAGCTGTTAGTGATTGCTCCCTGTCTCTCTAGAAAAGTCTTTCTTTGGAAAAGGGCTTTAGGCAGAAATGTTCATTTAGAACAATTTTCTTTTAATACCGAGGAAATCTACATTTTGCACTTGTGACTAAGAGGTCAAGTCTGGATACTCAAAGGATATCTGAAGCACAGACAGGCAATTCAGTTTATTAGGGGAGGATGGAGTGCCATCCTCCACATGGTAAAAATGAACAAATCATACTGTTGAAATGAACTCAGGATGTTTGTGGCTAAGCTTGCTGGCTCCTGGGAGTCCACTCCTGAGCACTGTCTTCTCCTTGTGAAGCCCCCTGGAGAGCCTCAGCACCTAACTTAAGCCTGAAGATTCACCTTCAGGTCACCTACCACAAGGGTCCACATCCACTCTGGGAAACCTGGAGGTTGAGCAGTGTGTTACTGCCTTACATTTAAGGACATAAAAGGTCTTGTTTGGTTTAGCAGGTACATCTTGCAGAGCTAAGCAAAGTAAACTGTTAAATTTGGTTTTACAGGAATCTGTTGACTTCAGTAGTCACTGGGTCAAGTTGTTCAGAGTATTTTGAATACAAATTTTAATCTTTATGTTGCCAGACCCAACGGAGAGAAAAAGTGCTGCCAAGAGACCGTTTACTGCTAACAAATTACATCAGTTACCTCATGTTTGTACGTGGTGCCTAATGTTAACAAAAATAGTTCTGTTAAATCAGTGCCATTTAAAGCTCTGTACTCACTTTAAAAGCTTGTTGAACCCAGGGGTTTAAAGCCTGTGCCTCAGGAGCGGGACAGTTTAGAACTACTTTGGCTTTTGGGGGGGGTGTTTTTTGGTTGTTTTTTTGTTTTTACTTTTGTAGTACTAAGCGAATTAACATCTCTGAAAAGTCTTGGGCTCTCAGGACAGGCTTTCAGTTGACACCCATTAGCATAGCCTCACTGAATTAAACAGACCAATTCAGGCCATTGGGAATCCAGGGGGGCAGGGGTGGAGAGATACTGCAAATTAGGAAAAGAATAGAGAACACAATACCAGCACTGATGTCCTGGCACACAGGCTTTTATTCTGGAGATAGTTTACAAGCAGTTTGTAACCTTTGGACTCCAGACAGTCTGTAGAACCACACGAGAAGGTTCAAGATTTGGTCTGAACTTTCCATTCAGCACTGTCAGTATCTGGTAGGTGTATTAGGACTCATGAAGTCTCCATAAAATGAATGTTAGTAAAAACAAAACAACCCCTGAAACTAGCATTCATAAAGTAATTTATTACTTTAATCCAAAAAGGTATTAAGGAGATAAATATTTATAACTTTGCCATGCTTAAAAAAGGAACTTCCCAGCAAAATAGCTAATGCATTTTCCTTTAACAAACTTGGAGTCCAAAAAACAGCCTCCCCTTCCAGATGCTTAATCTCAGATTCACTTCAAAAATTCTGAGTTATAATCTTAAAATTTCTGCAGTTAATAGAATAATTCATTGAAATGGTGCAAGTGTGATTTTTCTGCCTAAGAAATAAGGGACTGGAGAATTTAGACATCAAAATCATTTGTGTTTCAGTCTGTCAGTTCATTGATCTGTTAAAAATACCTTCACTTTTATTTCGTTCTCCATTATAAACTGATTCGGTTATCTTATCAAACCATACTCATGCATGAGTAAGCTTGTCAAAAAAAATTATGTTGACAAAATAACTTCAGGCTACAAATAAAGGTTTTATTCTCTGATAATAATTTTAAAATACTAAATAAGGAAAGATTTATGGCTATGTATATGATTCTGTGAATGAAAGATTCCTAAAATAATCATTATGTACGCTAGAGCTTTCATGACATGTTAACTAGGAAGTGACATTTACTATTAACTTAATTGACAGAGCTTTTGTGCAACCAAAGTCAAATGAAGTATACTGTTAATAAACAACACAAAAATAAAAGAGAAAGTTATATTTTAATTCTCTCATAATTTTGTTTCTTGTCACACATTTAATACTCTAAAGTGACATGGAACGTCCCTGAAATGTACTCACACCAGTGCAAAGATAACCTAAATGAGGAGGGAGTTGAATGCCCAACAATGTTCTAACAAAGAATTTTTATCTGGTCAATAAAAATACCTTAAATGCATCAAATTCTAAACTTCTGTCCTGAACAGAGGCTTCTATTGTGAGCAGTAGACACTATACAGTTATAAATCCATTACTTTATTTGAAGCTAACAATTTCTGTTTGTAGAAGTAGGTCACTTAATTCACCAAAGGGAGAGAAAGTTAGTGTGAAAAAATAATCACAAAGAGACAATTTCCAAAGTACTTAATATATCTCCTACTAACCATGGTGAAATACCAACTTACTCCACCCTAACTGTGAGAAACCAAAATAACATAGGTTTTGCTCTAGATGTGCTTTTGAAGCCTTCCATGCCGAGTTCTGGGTTCCTACCTGTAGGAATGAATAATTTGCTTATGCTCAACAAAAGCCTACTTTTCTTATTTCAAATGCATAAAATGCATAGAAAGGATCTGTTTGCCATTAAACAACAACAAAAAAAAGACAATGACATCACAGCCAGAACCATCATTTCTCTAACAGGTCAAGAAATGTTCAGATTAAAGATGCTAACTCAACTCATTTATAAGTGAAGAAGATTAATCAAGCTGGCCATGCAATGCTATCACCCCGGGAACTGTGCTTGGGTGAGAGGTCTCTCCCATATATAAAATGTAAATTTTTGCCTTGGTAAAAGTTCAGAAAACAAGACTGTTATCCCACATGCCTTATGGCAAGCAATTTCCACCAAGTTCTCAAAGCCCCCAGCATATAATCAAGATCCACAGAGTTTTGACTCACCTGATCTATTAGGTTTTTGCCTTGTACAGAAAGCTCAAAGTTTCAGCACTATCTTGCCCCTTCATTCATGGTACAGAGTATCTCCAAACAGTAACTTCCTCTGTAAAGCATGGTGTTGCCTGGTTCCCTCCCCTTTCTCAAAGCATAAAAGCAAAGTTACGCCAACTATCCTGAGAAGCTTTATACTGCATCAAGCACCTGTTCAGACAACAGCCACTTAAAAAATCAAAGTAACAGCTGAGCTGAGGTCAGCCACCCTACGAACTTCAGGACATACTCAGAGACCCCACTACCCTCATCCCTCCTGCTTTCATTTGAAAATAGCAGCTCTAGTAATGTGATGCCTGCCTTCCCTTCCCTGTCTGAGCAGGCAATGGAAGCCCTCCTGCTGTCTTCTACCCCTAAGAAGAAAGCATTGCTCTCCAACCTGCATTATGCCTGTCTGCAGAAATAAGACAATCCATCCCACACTGATAGGGTTTGTTTAAGGAGTACAGGTTCAACAGAGCCAGTTAACCATTAGCTTGCACCCATGCAGATCATATTACACTCACCATGCATACTTGTTGAGGTATCTTTAAGTGAAGTTTAGTCTAAGATGAGCACTTGGGTCATTCAGTCTTCTCTAAGCGTCACTGAAAGGTAAAACTGACAGCCCCAACACAGAATGTCATGATGCACATTGAGCCAGATGTAGAAAATATAGTTGCCAAGCACCTCACATATGCAACTCAAATGTTTATTACCAACATCAAAAACTGCTCAGAAGGAATTCTTGGGCACTAAAATCTCAAACTATATGTTCACAGATTTAACAAATGTCCCTAAAACCAGCCCATGCAAACGTTCCCCTATATTCATCTATAAACTGCTGAACTCTAGCTGTCTTCCTAAAAACCAGTGGAAAGTTATCAGGCCTCTTCAGATCTCTTCTTCTAAAGTCTCTTAAATTATTCATGTTGGTCAGAAAACTACTTAGTGCTGCCATTATTCTGCATTAACCTAAATCTTGACAAAAACTTCAGCTGTGGTGATACTTTGTCATGTCACACACATTACTTTGTCAAGCCCAAAGCACAAGATTGATTATTATGGACTTCTATTACAAAACCATCTAGAAGCCACAAGCAAGTGCACTGTGCCAGGCACCACATGAATGTGCAAAAAGAAAACCTCAGCACCTCAAAGAGTCTGCAAGCAGACAAAGAAGGGAGACACAAGGTGACAGAAAGGGAAGAGGTGTTCCCTTCACTTTACAGACAAATAGAGCATGCATTGAGGCTTAGAAAGATTAGGTTCTTTCTGCAACTTCAGACTTAGCACAACAGCTATTAATGTTAAAGGGCTTTTTATGCATGCCAGAGCTCACCTGCATCAAGAGTGAAGCACAAGGGATTGTCAATCTCTAGTAATTTAGGAGACACAGAACTGAACTCACATCTCTCCTACGTCCTACTCATGATTTTAACCACCTCAGCTTTACCCCATTTTTACACCTATGCACCCTTCTTCTTGTGACAGTTGGTGCTACCCTGTTCATGGTTTATCTTAATTCAAGATCCAAATCTAGTGCCTAGCTTTTCAATCTTTGTAGCACAAATAAGATTAATTTTTAATTTTAAGGCCCTGATTCAGCAAAACATTCAACTACATGCTTAATTCTATCCCTATTCAGTAAAGTACTTAAGTATTTGCTTAATTCTCATTTACTCTGCTGAGACTTGAACATGTGCTTAAAGATAAGCCTCTTCTTAAGTACTTTGCTGAACTAGGGCCTAAACTGTGACCTAGGAGCCAGAAAGAATAGAAAAAAAAATAGATCAATAGTGTCCAGTGTTATTTCCTCACAAGTATTAGGCTAGCTGAAAGGAAAAGATGACAAAAAATAACTTTGATTCAAGTAGTACATACAATTTGTACAGCTGTTTTAAGGGAAGAGACAAATTTTATACAATCCTGCTATGAAATATCTCTTTTAAAATTCCTTGTTATTGCCCATTTATATCTACAAACATGCATTAGCAATGTGTTGAACCAACCACTCACTCTCAGTTACATGACTGGAATCAAAAGTTTTTCCAGCTATGTACTTGATGGCTAAATACAAAATAAAATTTGGAGCAGAATCCAATTTAATAAGTACAGTTGAACAGAATTCAGTTGTGTAGTATCTTAAGACACAAACACACACACACAAATTGGAAAGATACCAGGGAAAGGACCCCATGCCCCATAGTAAAAGGAAGAAGAGAGAAAAGATAGACTCTGGAAATTCACTAAGGAGAAACTCTCTAGAGTTTAGTCATATCAACAGAGATCATGTATAATACATTCCCTTGCATAAAGGTCTCATCATGGGTGTATCCTTGGGCTGGCATGGAGATAATACAAAATCAGGAACAAAGAGGCCTTTGGCAGATAGGGGAAAATGCATCTACACATTTAAGCTTGGGCTTAGATAGCAAAGAAGGCAAAATAGTACCTTATTTCAAAAAAGACAAATATATTGGCTGCTGGCTTATTTTCTCTTGTATCTGTCTGCTCTACCCTTATGACCTTCAATCATTCAGTAAAGCATGCTTCACTAGTGGTAAAATCCTAAACTGACCAAATATACTACTTTTACTGCAGGCTTACTGTACAAACTAAAGCTACTTTGCCTGTTTCAAGGGTATCAGTATCAATTCAATTGAGATGGACAAAAAATATTGGGAAGCTACAAGTTGGGAAAAGTATCTGCAGAAGAAACTTATGTTCTGCTTCTTCCAAGACTGAATCTCTATCACTTCACTGACAAAAAGTTTGGTCAAACTCAAGTACTGTAATTGGATACACACTGTAGGAAGATGCTTTCACCATGTGTGTGCCCACTCAACTAGAACTGGATGCCCCAGATGACTTCCATTCTCAGAGAAACTAGCCCATTAGCATTTTGCCTGCAGAAGAGTCCTTCTCACAAATAAAGACCAAACGTGTCACTGGCAGGTCTTCCATGGACAGGTCCTTCATGTCAGCTGCTACTGCTGCTCTTCCTTCAGGAACTGCTGTTCCTCTGTAGCTGGGGTCACTGTTTTCATCTACCTTTGATTTCTAGCAAACAGGAATGCTATATAATCTTTGCAATTCCTAACTTAAACATATACTTAACTTTATGCACTGTGAATAGTCTGCTGAAGCCCGAATTATAGTACATAAAGCTAAAACATATGCCTGAGTGCCTGCAGGATTGAGGCCTAAAAACCTGAGCATTTACTAGCTATTACCCTTTTGATGGATCCATCCCACTATAACGATGGATAAAAGTGTTTATAAAACAAGCTTTGAAGATGAGAGATACTCTGCAAGTACATGTGTAGGGTAAGGGAAGTGGAAAGGGCTGGAGACATAGATTGCATTGGCTGCTGTGATGTTTGCCATAGAAACCACAAATCATTATTAGCAGCTGTAGGGCTGAGAAGCCTACGTGGTTGAGGCAGCTCCTCATAGTTTGGACAAGCACAGCCAGAGAGCAGAGGGTGCTGGTTCTAAACTCCCACTCAGTTCAGTCCTAGAAGAAAGATGTCCCATGTGAACACATTCCTTGGAAGGCTCCACTAACAACGCTCGCCATCAGCATGCACACCACCCCTGCCAACATGGTCTTTATTTCTCTCTTGCCCATGTGGCAGTGGTTATGGCCAAAGGCTAAGACAAGGATGGCGAAGAGATGAAGAGTGTTCAATCTGTATTCTCATCATCAGAAGGGTAGGAAAGGTCACCTAGTGCTCCCCTTCAGCCACACACAGAGACAGGTATCCACCACCCTCTCCTGAGCTGACAAGGCTGTAGAAATATAAAATACTTTCTAACAACAAGAAACTGAATCACTTGCCTGGGGGAGCCATAACGTTCATTCTGATGACAGTGGAAGACACCTTTGATCATCACAGTGTCCACGCAACTCTGATTGCAGACGGCAAGCCCACCTCAACACAGTCACAACCCATGTACTGGCCTCCTTCCCCCTGCCAGGCTGGATGTCAGGCTAATCAGCTTGATCTGACAGATTTTAATTAAATTAATTAAGGCCTTTCTGAATGGACTTGATTAGTGTTCCACAGAGGGTTCCCCCGTGAAAAGCAACCCTGTCAGGAAAGACACTAGTATTTTTCTCATCTCACAAAGAGAAGTTTCTTGGGTTGTTATTGGATTTTTTTACACCATTAATAAAAGCACTTTATAAACACATAGTGTATGATGGTTTTTAAGTCTGACACCCAATTAAGTTAACAACAGCCTTCTACAAATATACAGAAGATTTTCATGTCCTCCTTCAAGCAATTTTGTTACTCTGCAGTTACTGCCAACTCCAGCATGTCAAATAGGACCACTTATTCTGATTTAAACAGAAATAAGCAAAATCAAGATGCAAAACAATCCTGATCACTTCCAATCAAACTTCTCAGAATGGCTTCTTGTTAGAAATATTGGAAACTCAGCACGTGTAGAAACGCAGTGCTGCTGAGAGGCCACCTTGCTCCCCACATGGGTTTGTGCAAGAACAAAGGACATTTTTGTTCCACAAGACTTGACTGAGATTGTGTTGGTATCACTTTGAAAGGGTTCAATATGGGCAAAACCCCTTCTTGTCTGCACAGACACAACAGCACAACCAACTTAGAAAGCACCATCTTGTTTCTCATACCACACTGATGATCTGCAAAAAGCACTGAAGCTGGAAATCCCCTAGTGCTGGCAAATGCCTAGAGGTCACAGTCACACTGTTCACAGGAGATATCCCACCACCTGAAACAGGCACAGCTAGTGCATGATAAGTAGCAGGTCCTGTAGCTAGTAATGACCACTATCAGAGCTAGTCAAATGGATGTGCACTTCAGAAGCCTACAAAAAGTGACATGAAATCCTAAGTTTACAAATAGAAAAGCTTTTTGTACTGTATTTACAGTAAGGGCATCCTTGACTAGATGATAACTATAAAAATGCAGGTAACTCTTATGCCTAGGTTTAAATTACATGCACTCCCCTTGTATACCAGGCAGAAATCAGACTTCTCTACCCACTTTTCTTCTCTCCTTTCTGTCTGTAGGTTTAATCTAACAGTAAATGAAACTTCCCAAGAGCAACAAATTTTGAATTTAACCTGAGAGGAAGCAGCAATCATCTTATTGTGACTGAAAGGATGCTAAGAGCTCAGGTGTTGAAAAAACACCAATTCACCTAGCAACACTTCCTTTTCCTCAGAGTAGTCATTCAAAACACTCCATCTTGAAGTGTCAAATGATGGTAAGACCTACATTTTTTTCCTGATGCAGGCTTAACAGGAGAAGGGAACTCTGAGATGGGAAGATATTGTATTTGGAATTGAAGTCAAAATGAAGAACAAAAATAAAAAAGCTATAGGAAAAGGACAGAAAAAGAAGTCAAAAAAGGTGGAGGCAATAAGCCAGAGAGAGAAGATTAAGACACAAGCTGCTCTGAGGGAGAGAGTGAATGAGATAAAAGAAGAGGAAAGGCTGATATTCTCCAAAGAAAGAAAAGATCCTGGAAAAGAGAAAATATAGTGTTAACAGGCACTTACATTATTAATGAATAGGAAAGGAGAAAAAGGCCATTATAATTTTTATTTCATACCCCCATTTTCAACATATCTGTTATGTTATACACGTCAGAAGAAAACCCTGTGTTTTGCTATATCAGCACCCATTTACGATAGTGTTTCAATAAAAAAAAGCTATTCCAGTTTATCTGCTGGTTAGTCTGAATCCAGCAGACCCAAATGCATTTTTAGGTGCTGTTTTGATTAGAGTCTCATGGTTTTCTGAAATTCAACTTAATTTATTCTGAGGTTGAGCCAATAAACAAAGTATTCTCATTGTACTGAGACACAGATTTACATGTCGATGCACAACTTCCACTCTCAAACACATACCTGCTTGCAGCATCTGTTGCAGTTTATTCTCATAACCACACTCAGACGAGAAATATAAACTGGCCAGAGAGTAATTCTGTCTACGAATTTCAACAGAAACATCTATTTTGAGACTTTCTGGGCTATTTTGTAAATACTTCAAGGAAGGAAGGCACATAAACAAAGAGGGATAGCTCTGCCTTTACAGGAAACCAAAAAACAGGCTGTGTTTCTCACATTATACAAAGAAAGATAGGTTGCAATAAAAAAAGGACACATCCAGGAAGAAAAAAGGAATTCAGTGCGACTGACCTTCAAGTTCCCTCAACTCTTACATTAACTGTTCACTGAGGTGATCCCTGGCCAAATATGGGCAATTCAGAGCCTGTCATAGAATTACAAGATGAATTAGGGACTGCTGCCACAAATTTACAGCTACCAAGGCCTCTGCTGATTAAATTTTCCCAGACTTGAAAGTAATTTCACTGGAAACACTCTTAATGTGGACCCAAGATCAGCTCCTCGACAAATGAGGAAGGGGAATAACACTTTTCCCTTCCAATTATGGGGTGATTTTTTCTCCTGTGTGATTTGTAAGCAAACAGACATAATTTAAGCCAGGGTGACATGAAAGTGCCAGATCTAACCTGGATTGCTTGTATCTTAAAAAACTTCCCAGAAAAATCTCAGTTTTCAGTTCCCTAAGGAAAGTTGACTCCTGTATTTTAAGTTCTGACTTACAGAGCTTAAGTAACTTCAATTATTACACTAAACAATTACTGACTCACCATGAAATCAATTGAAAAGCTAATGTAGGTGAAACTGTACGCAGATATGCTCACTACAGGTGAGTAACTTCACATGCTTGAGTAGTGTCACTGCAGTCGGTGGCATAACTCATGTGCATAAGTATTTGCAAAACCAGGGCCCCAGATTGTAAACTCAGTGAAGCAGAAACCAGATCTTATCTGTCTGTAAAGCACCTGGCAGTGCACCTATCTTTGCCACTACATAAATTAATTATCATTAGCATCTGAATTTTGTCAGCTCCAGCATTCTCTCCTAACCTCAAACACCAAATTTATTCCCAGACCGATGTTTGTGCACAGGGGGTGAAAATAATACGTACATGGATTTAACTAGTCTGGGATTTAATGTAGAGTTGTTTCAAAATTTCAATACAAGATGAACACATGTAAGACATCTGAAAAACTTCTAAGGTCAGAGGTCTGGGCGGGGTAAGGGAAAACTTTAAAGGTAGAAAATATACTGAATTGAAATCCTGAAACACTTTGACCTTTAAACGGAACCTTCCTCCCCTCCTGAGGTTTAAGATAAGTTCAGCAAACAAAATTTCACCCTAGGCTTGACACACAATCTGCCAAATTACTGAAGAAATAAACAAACACTTTTTCCTTTAAAAAAAATCTTGATATAATTTTAGGGGAAAGACAGACCTCACTTTGCATACCTCCTGGTGATGGCTACATACAAGCTTACATACAAGGTAAAGCACTCCTAGATTTTAACAGGAAACACAAACTTAGACAGAAACAGTTGTGAAATAGCAGCTCGAAGATAAGGAACTCTCAGCAAGATGACTTTTGGTCATCTGAAGAAAAGAATAGTCATCTTCCTTAATCATTTCAGACTGATTGCTTCAGTTTGCTAATCTCACATTTCAATAGGTTTTTACTGCTGAACCTACAGAAACAGGGAGGGGGAGAGGACGGGACTGGAATTGCTGGTCAGTTCACTCAACCCTTCTGATGCACCTCAGCTACCATTTTTAAGAAGTTCTCCAGTTTGTCCTTCAGAATGTTGGCTGATTTCATTTCCAATGGAAACAAACAAACAAACCACAAACCAAACAAAAAAGCCCCAAAAAGAAAAAACCCCAAGCAATCCAGTGTTTTCTGGGTTTTGCCCCTCCCACCCCCTTCCCCCAGAAGAATCGAATTTGAAGGGAACATTTCCATGTTTAATTATTTGCTGTAAAGCCAATCTTATTCACCAAGACAGCAGCTGGCTTTGAGGTATGTATGGGTATTCAGTGTTACTCTTTTTCTGCCACTGCTTTCTCTTCTGAGGTTTAGCCTTTGCTAGAGGATATTTAGACAGCTCCTTCAATAGGAGCAAAATACTCCAGTGAACAGTGAAAGCTTCTATGTGTTCACTAAACTAAACTGAAATGGAGAAAAATAAACAAAACCAATCAAAAATAAGAAAGAAGAGTAATAAGAAATCCTAATCACTTACTAATCACATTCCAGCAAAGACATTAATTTTAATCGTCACAAAGACTCTGATTAAATTACATTACACAAAAAAATGGTCTCATTAAAATAAAAAAGGCATTGTTTTTTATTCTTTTCTGAGACCTGCTTGGATAGGAATGTACACAAAGACTCTTTACCTGCTACCTTATGACATCACTGCCTAAAAGTTGTTTTTCTTTTATGTTCCATAAATCACAGAAGCTCCACAAGTTAGTTTCTGACAAGATATCTTCCTTCAAATTCTTAGCTGGGTCAGTAAAAAAAAAAAATAAAAGACATTTTATTTTTGTTTATCATTTCTGTAGGCAGTATGATGCCAAGTTCTACAGCACAGAGCAATAGTGTTAATTCTTAAGCTTTAAGTCAAAGAAAGCAGCATGCTTTTCAAGTCTATGATAAAACAGAGAGGAATGTCAGATTCAATCTATCACAAAAACAATTGAAGAAATAACTATCTATGATTAAAATAGAAACAATGAAAATGAAATCTAATCTACTTAGAATCTTCACCTCTTTCTCTGCTTGTGCTGTGTGATGGAAACCTGAATACACTGACAATATCCCACCCAAGAGAGACAGTCTCTATCACACAACATACACCACTTTGCACCTAGTAACTATGTACATTAAAAAAAAGGGAAAAAAAGTAATTGAACTCCGAAGAGTGACAAAAAGTACAACTGATACTTGACTACACAAGCCCTTCCTTAAGCTGTACATCATCCTGGGGGCTCTGTCCACCTCAAGCAGTAACCCTTAGTGGCAGCTACTTACAGCTCTTTCTCCGCATGGAAAACACAAAGTGGAAACCTCACCTTGGATATAGGTCAGAATGTAAAGTGTATTCTGCTGGCCAGTGCCTAGGGCAGGTGTGAACAAGGGCCAGCAGCCGCTTTCACACTGAGACCCGAGCCAGCAGTTCAGACTCTTTATGAACTGAGAAAGTAGAGCAGAAGCTAAGAGAGTACATCTTTTAAGCAGGATATTTAGGAGCCTCTGCAATCCTTTTACCAGACACACAAATGCAACCTGGCTGCTGCTGCTTTTTTTTTTTCCTCTCTACTCTAAAAATACTAACCCTTCTCCTGAACTAGTTGGAAGGGACTTGCAAAGGGGTGGAGTAAGGGAAATCAGTGCAGCAAGTCACCTTTCAGCCACCTATGACATCAGCCTGCTGCCCTGATTCCTTCATTAATACCTTTGAGCTGAAAACAATGGGGCTGCCATTAAGCACCACACAGTTCGAGATAAGAAAGCCCTAAGCAGATAATAATCGGTGCATTTAGCTGGATTTCAAACATTCAGCTGCTTAATAATTTCTTCCTCACTGCATGCTACCCAAACACAGGGGGAATGCTTTGGATGCCTTGGGCTAAGGAAGAAGGAGCTCTGGGGTGTAGGGAAGAGGAGGGAGAGAGCGGAGCCACAGGATGGGGATTGGGAGGGAGAGGGGGATTTCATTGGCAATCCTCTCCCTGGGAAATGAAAACATTTCTTAATTGCCATTAGGGAAATAGGTTAAATACAGGCTTGGTAAGCTGCTAAGGGCTGGCTAACAGATTAGAGTGGATGGCTGTTGAAGTATACTCATTTCCATTATATGACAGAGCAGGGAATTTTTATTTTCTTAATAGTCTTCAAAGACTGTTCCTGTCAGGCACTGGGTGTGAGACTGCTAGTTAGACTTTAACTAGTCACCTTCCAGCTGACGAAATGAGGCCCAGTTCTTCAGCCCTGAAGTCACTGCTTTACTGCTTCATCCAAGGAAGCAGAAACTGCAGGACATGCTGACGAGGAAGGTATTGTAACATCTGCCTGCTTTGCTCACACAGAATAACAATGAGTAATTGCAGAATCAGAGAAACTGAGGCATGATGCAGCATACCTGCCACACGAGAAAAGGAAGAGAAAAAAGTACCTCAGGATCCTCAAACAGTGAACAGAATCATGGGCTTAGCTTGAGCTTAACAGCAGTCCTGCCAGGACTAAATAACTCCTTTCCTTTGACACCTTGGGGCCCATGTGGGTGGGAGTATGGAAACATAAAACTCAGGTGCCGTTGCTTGCCTTCTAAGATCTTCAAAACCCTCTCCTTCCCCATATTCACCTCTTTCTGAAGGGTGCCCTTCCTCTTCACCTGTAAGTTCCTGAAAAGCCCCACCTCTAGCCCACAAAGAGGATGGTAAGAAAAGTTTCCAGCAAACTGAGTGGGAGCAAACGGAAACCAAGTTTCCCTCTAAATGGGTACAGTCTTACTCATCCACAAAACTAAAAAGTGGCTACAAGCAACACACACTACAAAGCTGAGACACCATCCTGTAATCCTTCATCATGCAAAACTCCCTGAGGCATGAGTGGGAGTTTTATCTGAGTAAGGTCTGAGTTTTTTAAAGGAAAGCCTTTGTTCTGGGACTCCCTGAAGCCAATACATTGAACTATGCAAACTGTCATGGATTGGCAGGTGAAGTCGACAGGGGGTCATTTGAAGAACAACTTTCTGGCAGCAATGCTGCTTTAAAGCATCTGCTGCCACCCTCCTCTTTTTACCTGCAGATACATTTACCATCCCCCACCCTAGTCTTTCCCCGATGGTAAAGACACAAGCATTTGGCTACGCAAAATGAAGCAAGGAAATGCTCAGGCTGTAAATGACCCTGCCCAGGCACTCTTCCACAAGCTTAACTTACACTCATGAACAACTCCAATGCAGGGAATGCTATGGCCATGACTTAATAAACAAGGGACACGGAAGCTACAGCCACAGCTACAACCGTTCTACAGCATGGCAGATTACTTGCTCAGAAAGGCCTATGTCCACCCTACCCACTTCTTTTAGCCTCTACAAAAGGGCTGCATCCAAACCACCTACCAGAAATTACCTCTGGTCTGTCTTTAACACCCCAGCTGTGCCCAGGAAGTGTCCAAAAGAGTGTGTGTTGAGTCAGGATAAAACTGCTAGCAACCATCCCAACCAGTTAGCAGTATATACCCAGCAGGCTAGCATCATTAACCCAGAGGCTCGGAGACTGATTGTTAAAGGTGTTTTGTCTACTCAGGAAACAGAGAACATTCTAGAGTGATCTTCACTGTCTTTTGATATGTCCAATATGTATCTGTCACTGGACATCTTAACACATTTTAAAGTCTGGTGTTATGTGTTGGTTTCATTTGATAAAAAGAAAAAAACTTCCCCTTTGTAGATGTCTGAAAGAGATTGATAAATGTGTTGTTCAACTTGCCTGGGTTTCTCCATGAACAGTAAAGGTTGCTCTGAGAAAACTGCCTCAAATTCGGGCATGTGAAGCTGGATGAAAAATATGCCACCACGGCTCCCTGCCCAAAATCACACTAGAGACAGAGAGAGAACATGAAATTCAGGTTTTGGATGTTCTCTCTTCCAAGTCAATATTCTTGTCACAAGATGATACTTAAAGCATGTTTACCTGTGTGTATAGACACATACGAGGTCATTGTGGGACAGCAACCACATTGCTAACAAATGCTGTTGAGAAGCATTTGCGCAGCTGTTCACCTACCACAGATTCAGCCAGCATGGACAGAAAGCCCATTCATGTTTTTCACCTTGCTAGTAACTCCATGCACTTCATTTGCAAGGAGTGTATTTCCCAGGAATGCACTGGATCTTGATCTGAAGTCAACAAGAAATGGAAAACTCAGCACTTTCCTTTGTTCTTGCTTGCCATTATCACCTCTCACTCAGAAAAGTTTGCCTGCTTCCCCCACATATAAAGCATCTGTGAATTGACATAAATCCCTGGGCTATGGCTATGTATTCTTCCTGAATGATCCAAGAATTGACAGGAATATATATACATTCATCAGGGCACTAGGGAACCAAGGTTACAGTATGTTTGTATTAAAGATTCTGGAACAGATCCTTTGTGTCTGTCAATCATTTGAGGTCAGAAGTTTTTATGAATGTTTTTCCTGTGGCCACATATATAGCCAAAGCCCATCTAAACTAGCCACAACATTGCCAGAAAGAAAAATGAATAATAAAAAAATGCTTTTGCATGGTGGCTGCACATAATATCCTTAGCAGCTGAATGTAGCCACTCTTGGCTATGTATAAGAAACACTGCTTTAGGTTCACGGAAGTCAGAGGCAATGCATTAAGTTATGCAAGTCAAGAATATACCTTTTGTATCAACTTCTGTAATAACACTGAAATATATTTTTTAAAAATATATATTAATATAGTGTTAATATGTGCTGTGTTTCCTTTTTTGGTAGAGAAAGAACAGTAAGGAAATTACAGAGGCATCTACTGTTATCTCAGCCATCGTGACTTTTTTTTTTCCAGCATAGGTACAGTTCAAGACTGTGCACCCTTTCAACTATTTGGATCTGGACATGCAAGCATAAGCCTTACATGCAAGTGTAAGCCTTTTCAAACATGACTGTGCTATGCTTCAACCCTTTTTAGCAAACAGCGTGCACTTATTCTTGCTCAAGACCATGTGAGTACCTCTGAAATGCACTGCACACTAAGCCAGCACAATCCTGCTTCCCAATTAAGAAAAATGATGTTGCCTTAAATGTAATAGGTCAGTTGATGTGGGTTTTCTGTCACTAAGGGAAGGAAAGGCACTATCTTCAAGTATTAGCACAGTGACAAAGCAGTGGACACACTGTACATTACACCAAGTACTTCCCTTGACAACATAAGTAGTGTTCAGATAAATTGGCTCTTTCTGCGAGTTACAACAAGTCCAAGTACTCTGAACCCTAACTTTAGTTTAAGGCAATTGAATTCTTATTCTATAAACCCTTCAGCATGCACATTCCTGTAATAGAACAAATTCCTTTTCACTGCTTATTGCATGAACATTTCTTTATCTATATTAATGAATAGTCTTCAGAGTAGTATGACATCAGATGACCATCCTCCAATGGCATAAAATTAGTAAGGTCAGTAGAAGAGGCAGCTTTATGGCAAGCATCAAGACTAGTGCTGCAAAGAGGGCTCCTGATTTCTATGTACTAAATAGAAATAGCTCCCTTCCCCCTCCCCTCCAATTACATATTCTATAAGAAGGAAAACGAACCTCATCAGCCATTCTAGAATCCCCCCACGTTATGAATTACATCTCAAACCACACTTGGCAAACCAAAACCACTTTGAGGAATCCTGGAGAAGTAGTTGGACAGAAGTCTACTTATAATTACGTAAATATGTTATGCTGGGAAATAAGTTGCTTGTAAGTTAACTATTAAGGACAGACCATTTTTCATCAAGATGCCACTTGCATCCAGTAGCTTTACACCGAAGTAAAATGAGTAACAAATAAACCATATTCTGCAGTGTTTGAAAATGATCTTCTCAACTGCACTGGAGAAGCTCCATTGCAGGCCAGTTACAGACACATTAGCAAGAAATGGAAACTACATGAAGTAATGAAAAAACAAAGTAGAATTTTAAAGATTAAGCTTATTTTAAATAAATAACAACAAAGTGAACAACTTGATATGGGGGGGTGGGCTTCTGCATTACTTAATGCCTTTAAATCAAGATTAGATGGCTTCCTAAAAACAAGCTTTAGCACATTGATTTAGAACGTGAGATCTGTGCAGGAATTACTGTGTGAATTTCTATAACTGATTTTCTGCTAAAGATAAAAACTACCTGATCATAACAAGTTTAGGCTTTAAATCCTATAAAACTGGGAATTACTTGCTTTATCACTTATGGTATGACAAAAGAGCTCCCTTGACTATCTATTAGAAAAGGAGAATTCATTTTAAAGACTATTAACTGAGCTTTTCATTATTCAAATACAACTTCTTTTTGCTGCCATGCTCCTCTCCCCTCTTTTATTCAAAACACAAACGCACGAGCCTGTTTCAAGACGAGACAAATGAATGTGGGACTGACTTTGTGCATGAAAGGAAAAGAAGCTTGAGTTCCTAATAAACCTTTCAAACTTTCATCCCACCTCCCTTCCTAGTTTGCACGGAGGAGTCTACTTTACAACTTTATCCATGTAATGGTCCTGCAGACCGCTGCTTCGTGCCAAAACTTCTCTTTGAAGTTTGCTCTCCCATTAGTGTTTCAGGGTAGGTATTCGAACTGCTCGCGCAAGCACAGCAGAGCTCCAGAACCGTCCACGTTCCCTCAAATACAGTTGTTTCATGTTGCCTGTGATTTACAGTCTTAATTAATGCTCAAAAGAAGAGGAGCACATCTTTGGTGGAGCGTCCCCCCTCCACACACACGCATATCCCTCCTCCTCTTTTTTTTTCTCTTTGTACAAACCAGTGCTCTCAGGGTTTTGTTGGACATTGTGCAGGATGGCTTTGCCAAGCAGAATGGAACACACTTAATACTTTTCCTTTATAACCTTTGCAATAAATCAGCTACCACTCCACTTGCATGAGAACGGCCATTAGTGTCCTGTCCCCTCCCCCAGCACTTCCCGAATTTTAAACAAAGTAGGAATAAACTGAAGCTGAGCAGAGCCAGTGAGCCCAGTAAATCAGTTTAATGAGAACTGAATCAGTCGTATGAAGTCCACTACTGAACAAATAAGGTGGACAGGAGAGGCTGAGCTTTCCATGGAGGTACTGGGGATGGGGAAGCAGGAAAGCAGTGCTCGCATACTTGATCTTCAGCAGTGACGCATGTCTGTTGTGAACACTCTGTTCTTTGGAATCACATTCGCTGCAGCTTGCTGCTGCAATTCACTGTTTAGATTTGGCTGTTTCCTCCCCTGTTTGTGGTTTTGTTCCTCCATGTTTTCCCACAGAAATGGGAGCTTTTTGTTTACTCATTTTCACCGCCTATCTCTTCTGAGATTCACTTCAACTCTTCATTTATCCTCCTCAGGTCTCCCCTATTTCCACGTCTACTGTACGTGAACACATCTACATATATATACATACATGCTACTGCTCTATATGAAAGATAGAAAGCAAATAATCATGTATTTGCAGGAATGCAGAATATGACAGAAACCACATCAACTTCTGACAGCATGCAGACTCCAGACATTCAATATTAAAAAAAGACTGTAGAAGTGCATACACGCACCCCCCCCCAAAAAAAAAAACCCAAACCCAACCCCAAACCAAAGCAACACACATTGTTTTAACCACATCTTCAAAGCAGGGTCAGTAAGTTTTACAAGTATGGATTTACTTGGTCAAAGGGACTAAGAGGCCTTTTACTGCCCATGCATCAGTCCCCACATCAGTGCCACAGATTCTCCTTGGTCACTAGGTCTCATGCACTCAGAAAAAGAAGCTGATGAGATGCACTGATGAGCAAAATTAGGAATTAGTATGTCTCCTTTGCATAGCACTGTGTTACTGTCCTGCTCCTGTCACAAAACTGATGGACCAGGGAAAGCAGGTCCCAGCCACTCAGAAGCTGTGTCTCCTCCTCAGGACTGCCATGCCTCCTTCACCTGGGACTCAGTAAGAGAACCTCATCCTGTCCCAGATACCCTGACCCCAGCTATAACTCTTTTCTACTTGAAACAACCACCCCTTTTCAAAATTAAGGGCAGAAATATGCATCACTTTTTCTATTCTGCCTTCTTACCTCCTCCAGAAAGAGCAGTCAGACCTCACTTGTGAGATCCTGCTATCACAAGTCCCAAAGTTTGGACCAAGATATAAGCCTGGAGCACTTATTTATAAATCCTGTCCTGTTTCCAGAGCATTAATATCTTCAGTGTGAGCCTAACAGAAGAGTGGAATTTGATTAATCTCTCTGAAACACTTAGTAACATCTTACAGCTATACTTCTAATTCTAGCAGGCCAGTCAACAAAACCCACTAGGGCATCCTGTGCTGCTTTTCTGCCAGTGCATCAGTTTCTCAGATGCACTATTACCTGTTCTTCTGGATGACCTGAAAAATTTCAGTCTCTCTTCAACAATTTCCAGACTTGTCAATAGGAAAACCTATTATTACTGGCACCCCTCCACCATCTGCATGGCTTCTGGGAAGAGACAACTAATTCACACTAATTAGAGACACAGACAGAGCCCACTTTGCACTCTTGCCTCCTGCTTTCTTCTTTCTTAGTACAAAGGAGAGGACACACCTGGAGCTGCCAACCTGGCATGGGAGACAAAGAACCTCTGCCACTGCAAGCACAGCAGAAGCTATTTTGTACAGTTAAGGGTAGCAGGTGCTCCTTCAGATTTTATGAACACTGTGTTTAAAGATGTTAAAATGATATCTATCAGATGAGGTGAGGAACAGAATGTATTTATTAGTCTGGAGATCCTGCTTACCTACCATCAGCTTGTACTTTATGCTCTTAAGACTTCTACTGTGAGTCTTACAAGACATGTTTTTTTAAAGCCTTGTATCAAAAAATAATATAATTTTGTGGGAATCTCAGCCTTCCTGAGATAAAGAAATTAAGTATCTTGTCTTCTTGGTGGCAAAAAATGTGCCTGAAACCAAAATCTAACTGCACCAAACCCAGAAGGCTGATTAAAGAACTTAAAAATATTACTTTCACTTCTGATTTTTAAGCCAACTTCACAACCTGAGACCCTGATTTACAGTTCATGGAAGGTGGGAGTTAATTATATTACAAGTGACAAGCTGAAGATTCCATATTCTCTCAAATGATTTAATTTTTTTTTTTTTTTTTTTTACTTTTCTGCAGGTGAAAAATCCTGTCTTGATGCCCTAACTCAAAATAAACTCCTTTCTCCAACCTCTAGCCCAGTGCTTTGCTTTTCATTGCATTTAGCAACTCTCTTCTAGTGAAACCAGAGGTTTTCTGACAAGGCAACCTCACCCTATGTCCACTCTGTGTTCTTAGTAAAAAAATCCCAAAGTCAAATGATAAAAAAGCTTCATGCAAAGCAAATGATAAAAAATAAGCAGTTTCATGCTTCTGTTCTGCAGCATTCATTAACACATTAATTAGGACAAACTTTGAATTTCTATTTCGGTCCCTACTGTTTTCCCTGTCTCTTCTTCTGTGCCACAGGTATTTAATGACCTATAGGGATGACCTATAGATTCAGATAATCCAACAAACTGAGCACTTAAGTAAAACAAAAAAAGAAAATGAAAAGCACCAGAAGTCCTTGGCACAGCTAATTCACTTTTCATTCTGAATGGTTACATAATTCTCTCATCTTTGTAAAAAGAGAGGAGAAAAGGTACAGAATTCAAAGCAGAATAATAAAAGAGTCCATAAATTATAGTTTCAGAGAGTTTGGAAAGGAGAATGAGATTTCACTGGAAGGCAGTTGAAGGTTGTTCTTTTCTTTCTACTCTCACCAAAACTTTGCAGGCATCTGTAAAACAGGAATCTAAAAATGATTTATTGCAACAGACCATCATTCTGGTCATAGCCACCAACGGGCCAGATCCAAAGGCCTCTGTAATGAAAGTCTCCCTGTTATTTTCATAGCTTTGGATTGAGACCAATGTTTGTGCATTTCTTTCAAGGAGCAATTTTTCCAAATAAGCTGGGGTTTATTTGGAATTATTCCAAGGTCTACGTGACACTTTCAAGAGTTTATACTCATCCAAGTGACTTTTAGGAGACAGTTGTCTGGGTTTTTTACATGGAAAAAGCTTGGTGGAGGAGGGGAGGGTAAGAGAAGTACTGAGTCCATCTAGGCTTTTCTAGATCCTTCTTCAGAAGGTGTTCCTCAGGTCTTGTGGCAAAAGCAGGGCAGGTGGCGGCACATCATTCCATCCCTTCCTGTCAATCTTTCCCTAATCAACCACAACCTTCTGAAGCAGTTGTGCCCAGAGGTGGTTATGAGGAGGTAAGTAGTTGCACTGCCCTCCCTAGACATTTTTAGGTCTGGGGACTTCACTAGTGCTGCATTTGCTTCATGTGTCTGGAGCAGAGTAAGTGGGAGTTTGCCTGCCACAGGGTATCTCACAGCTGGGATGAACCCAACATCTCGCTGTCCTTTCTGCCTTCAGCCCTATGTAGGGAACACCCAGCTAAGTTTAATATGGCAATCCTGAACTGCCAGTGCAGCTCCTTGGGAGCTGTACTTCTCCAGAGCTGCAACTCATCCACTCTTCCAGTTGGCTCCTGGTACCCAATTTTTCAGAAGTGCTGAGTGGCTTAGGTTGGACAGGTCCTATGGCTGCTGTAGTTTGCATGACAGGCTGAACCAGCCCTCAGCCACCACCAAGTGAGGAAGAGAAAGGAGGGGAGGAAGAAAGGTGATCTTTCTTCCCTCCCTGATCTTTCACATTCCCTGTGCACCATGACATAAGAGGCTCAGAGCATCCAGTGTGGTGCATGCTGTTTCTCAGCATAGAAACCTTCTTAAAACTGCATTTTGATCATAAACTTCCTCTTTACTAGAAAAAAGGGACATTACATGCCCCATTGTCTTCATAAGAAATGTGAAGGGCTGAAATCATTACCTTTTCCTCCCCACAACATCAAAGCAGTCTGGTAACTGCTCTAAAGCATGAACAAGCAAAAAATGAAACACCCTTTCTCACACTCACAGAGTGTAATTAGCGGTAAGGCTGAAGAACAGAAGTCCCACTCACTAACTGCAAACACTATTTTTTAGTGTTTAGAAACCCTTGTGATAGGTTTGAAATAAATATCCAGCTACAAAAATACTGTTAACATTAAAATGATGTGAAAAATTCCTTGGCAGCCTTCCGGGATCTATCCAACCAATATTCAGTACCAGAGCACTTACAGATATATAATTATCACAGCTTGAACCATTCTGTACAAATGTTAAACATCCTGAAAATTTACAGTTTTACAGCAGTTCTTCTGCCCAGATTGAGTTATACCATGATTTGTTACAGCAGCAGCCTGATAGAACAGCAGTGAAGACAAGACAACATCTTTATGTATTAAATTGCTAGCTTCTGCACTACATTCTCCCCTCAGTGAGCACAGAGAGGTATCCAGGTCCTTCAGTCCTGGAAGAGTATTCAGGGGATCCTTAGGGCCAATATCCTGAGGTGCTCAGGTCCTTTAACCTCCCTTGAAATCAAACAGTTGTGTTAGTATGTGAGGGATTATATTTTGACTCTTTAGCAGCTTTTTATAGTATTCACTTAAGAAACTTTCTGTCAAAAAGCCAGCCCAAAAAGCCCCACTGCATATGGAGCTAGATCTACCACACTTGTATCAGCTACTCTGAGCAGACAATACTGTGTCTCTAAAAAATTTTCATTGAACATGAGCTATTGTACAGACCTGATCTGCAATTCCGACTGTCTCTTGCAAGCACTACTGTGAAAACTCAAAAGCACTTTTTCAAATGAAAGAAAATCAGAGTATCTAGTGTCAGCAAGCCTTGTAAAGTCCATACATGTTTACACTTGGCATCAGATTACACACGTTTGACTTCTTGATTTAGTGTATGCACTTGTGTTTTCCCTTCTTTTGTCAGAAATAAAATACAGCTATTCTTAAGAGAAGCCTTTGTTTCTGAAAAGACCTAATTTGTACTGTATGTTAGGAGAGTTCACTTTTTGCCCCACCCAGAGAGAAGCCAGATCCAAATACAGGGAGGAGAAAAGCAAAACTCAGAAGAGGTTAATTTGCTTAGCAGCAATGTCTGTTTGCAAGACATAAAAAAGAGAAAGACAAAGAGAGAGTACACAAACAGTGATGTCCCTGGACAGGTTAGGGGGGGTTTTTTTGCTGCATCACAAAAGCATTTCTCCTGAAATCTTGCTCGGAAGGTCGCCTGAGTAAAAAAGAGAAACACAGTTCTTAAATTATTTTGTACTTTCCATGTCTAGAGGAACAGTCAGAACTGTATGGGGTTTTACGCCTTCTTAGTAGCCAGCTTATAAACAGCACAGCTACCAGTCTTTCCATAGGAAAAACAATGTTCTGTGGATAATAATAACATGATTAACTGCTCGAGCTTCAGGGGCAAAGAAAGCCTTCTCCGTAAATAATGGGCCAGCTAGTAAGTAAGAGACAACTGGTAAATAATAAAAATAACCAAAAAGAAACATTAGATGAGAGTCAGGAATTGGGGGACTGTCTTACACACCTGAAAAGTTTGCACAAGTTGACCTTTTTATCTCTTATCTCTGTGATTCTCCAAGAAAAATTTTACATTAAAACTAGATGAAACCGAAAGGGTTTTATTTGTACAGTGTGTGTTAACAGGCCATCAAGTGGAACACTGGTACATAAGTGTTTGTAGAACCAAACTCATAAAGATAGCAGAAGCCACAAGAAAGTGAGTAACTAGGTGAGACCTGAAATTTTCAGCATGTTTTTATGGATATTTATATGCAGGAAAAGGAAACTCCTGCAAATATAGAAACCAGGTCAAATAAGAACAGTTGTATGATTTCCATGCTAATTCAGGGATTACCCTATCATTGATGATTACATAAATAAAAAGCAAGTTAAATCAAACACCATTTGGGCCTGTTAATAATTTGAAGGAAAGCCATAATCCAAACCATTTTTTCCAAATGTAAGAAAGCAGACTTGCCTCAGAACATGGCTTGATGCCCTCTGCACACAGCCAACCTAAGATCAGCCCAAAACAAACCATTTATGAGCAAGCAAACAAAACACTCTGTTATGAATCCTACTATCTCTCCAAATTGCCTGTCTGACAAATGAGTATACTTAGCTGGGCTGCCATGGGCAATCCTATTGAATGTTTGCAAAACTGGAACCTTACTTATATTCTCTCTGTCATCTAAACACAATCTAAAGGAGGAAAAAAAGAACATAATGCTTTATGTTTGCAATACATTAAACCCATAATTTTTCTGAAGTGTTAACCAGACAGCATTTCTCCTAGATTTCCTGCAGTATCTCATATAGAAATAATAGTGCTTCTTACACAGAGAAGTAAATCATAAATCTATCACAGCTCAGTAGCAAATTAGCAGTGACAGAGAAATGTGTATTTTCTTATTTGTATGATGCTTAATATTGGATGGAGGCTGTGCTGTTTAGAGCTACTGAACTCATCAAACAAATCCAGGTCCACATAAGACTTTCCTGACAATGCTGCAAGTGATAAGCTGCCTTCATGTGTGCGTGCTGTGAAGCTGTTGACATCTTTAAAATCTGCATTGATTCATTATCTTGCCCTGAAATCTCACAATTGAAAATAAAATTCATGGCCAATACAAAGCTAAGGTAAAACTGTATTTTTCCCAAATGCAATTGCCTCATTTGTTCAGAGCCAGAATGCAGGACCAAATTTATGAGAGAGGACATGGACACAACCTGAATACGTTACGTGCAGAAACCCATGGAAAAGAAAACTTTGAAGTTTTGTTTTCAGCCAAGATGTGAAATAGCCTCCTGGGAATTGGTATGAGGCAGCAGTTAGGGACCTCTACATTCAATTTGCAGAGTTATTATTTAGGCTCTGAGACTACCACAATAAATAGCAGCCTTAGACCTTCTCAGGAATTCTCTTTGTGCTGGCAGGAATCTCTCCTCAACCAGTCACCTCTACCCTGGGTGAAGTTGCAGCTTTGTTATTCATCACTCCTTCCCCTCGAAGAGACCTTAACCCATCAGTATAGCATAGCATGCAAACAGCTTGTAGAAGAAGAGAAACCACAGTTTCAATTATATATATTAGGGCTCATTTTAATAAGTTTCAAAGAACTTTTCCCATCCATTTTATTAGATTTTGGAAAATAAACTGTGTGGCGTAGGATGAAATTCGAAATAAGAAGGTAACTACAGTTGCCTTGTTTACGTGAAGAACAAAACTGTTTCTCTTGACATCAGCAAAAGAGACTGGTATTTATTGTACAGGAATTTATTTCTTTATTACTGATGTGCAAATATTTTAGCAGCTGAGCTGTGTGTTGGAATTTAGACAGGCTGCTTGTCTGTTTTAATAACCATATTAATCATAGTTTTATGCTGGATTATCTGGTAAATAAAGGTGTTAAAACAGTAGAAGAGCACACTTCCTAAAGTGGCCTTAACCATAAGGAATTCTGATGGGGCCCTGGCAGAAAATCCCAATCTACTTTAAAACTTTGTTTAAACATTTTCAAACAGAAGTGCACTAAGTGAGACCATGTGCACTAAGTGCACATGTGGACCCAACAGCTTACAAACCAGAGTTGCCGTGATACACTTTCCTGTGGCGGCTACTGCTCAGCCAACACCAGGTATCGTTCCTAAACCACTGTAATCTAGCACCATCTGATATGGCTTGCCATTTTGGTCACAGCTTCTGCAAGGAAGCACCTTGGAAAGAGGAAGCTACGTAAGTTAATGTACACCAGCCAAGGATCAGTCTGTCTCTCTACCCTGGACAAAACAACTCATGAGATGCTCACTGCCATCTACTTTGCACTTCTGTCACTTGTGATACTAGAGTGCAGCATGAGCTGAGAACATGTAAAGCTTCTTAGGTTCTTTCATAATGTTTTTTTCCTTTTTAACAATCTGATTCTTCCAATATCTGTTGAAATCTTTTTAAACTGAACAGCAAGGGTATTTCTAGTTTCTTCATTGTCAGGTTACAAAGATGAAATCGTGTTACCTCCCCAAAAGCTCATGAGATGTGCTGTAAGAAATGGTCTGGGTTTAAGTACTAGGAGGGTCTGCAAGGAGACACAATTTAGAAGCATGCTATGTGTCTGGAGACGATTCTTCTCTGGTTTCTGGTTAAGAGCTATAAGCTTTTGAAGTATTAAAGCATTTCTATGCTGGGCAGGAATAGATCTTAGGAAAAAAATCTTTACCCAGAGGGTGGTGAGGCACTGGTTGCCCAGAGAGCTTGTGGATGCTCCATCCCCACCCGTGTTCAAGGCCAGGCTGGCTATGGCCCTGGGCAACCTGGTCTAGTGAGTGGTATCCCTGCCTGTGGCTGGGGGTTGGAGCTAGATGGTTTTAAGGTCCCTTCCAACACAGAACATTCTACCTATCTGTGAATCTATGAATAACTAGGATTTAAGACATGAAAGTGTAGCACAGAGCTTTGCACAACTGACACGCTGTTTGTGGTTCAGTTATTAAACTGCAATTTGATTAACATACTTAGATTATGTCACTTTGGTGAAATTTTGCTGGAAACAAAAACTTCTTTAGACTACTTAAAAGACATGAGGATTTTAAATAGTGCAACAGTGATTTAATGAGTCTTTGGTTTCACTGCAACACTGGAAAATTAAACAAGATTGTTTCATTTTGAGGTTCAGTAGATTCTGACAAAAGACTTTCAGTATTTCCAGTTTTATTTTAATAAATTGTATAATTTTTGTATTGCTGAATTTTGCTGAAATTACTAATGAGAAATATCTGTATTGTACAAAGTCTGCATGAGTTACTTTTTCTAACACAGTGAGAGGGTGCCAGCTGCCAACCTGACCTGCACGGCTCACCCAGGGATGTGTAGGGTTCACCTGGCAATTGAGATCATTCAAGCTTCCTCAACTCATCCTAAGCAGTCCCACCCTTCACACATCAGCCTTTCAAACTACTTCTCTACATATGAAGTACTTCAGTGTTTGTAACCTGCTCCTATCCATCTGCTAAGCACTAGCCGTGGGGCCAGTTCATTTTGCTCTAGCATTTGACTCTTTTGATGAGCTTGTGCCTGCAAGACCTCCACCTTCCAACTAGTTCCCTGCTGATATACAGTGCACGCCTGTGCCTGTGCCTTTTGGAGAGCAGCTGCTTTTAGCCCATTAAGGCCAAGGCCCTTTGTGTGATGATTTATTTCACAGCGCTGTGCAGCTCCATTGACTGTTTTGGTAGAAGCAGTCTCACCTGGAACCTCCAAGCTCCAATACAGACAAAGAAAAGTAACTTAATCAAAAGAAATGCATCAATTAGTAAAACTAATTTCAGGAAAACTTTGCAGCAGTTGAAAATGCCTTAAAAAAAACCAAAACCAAACCAAACCAAACCCGAAAAAACTCAAGAACAACAACCACCAACTTTTAGATAAAATTAGCAACTGTGCAGAACATCATGGTAGCCAGGTAACAATGAGAAACAGGAAATCTCACTTGCCCAAGCGAGAAAGGCTGAAGACTTTTAGTAATCTAACTACAATTTCCAGTATTTTGTATTCCTCACTTTATGGAGCCAGAAATAGACAAGAGACTCCATATAAACATGAAGCAGTATTACAGGAAACATGCATTTGTCTTTATTTTGGGGAGGTGCTTGCCACATTTGTTTACAGAATCACTCATTCTGTTTACAGGGACATTAACTGCATGAGTATCATTTTTCCTCTCTGTGATTTTTATACACTGTGCACTCATTCTGAAAGTAAGTCAGTGGACCCTGTTTTATGCAGTTGAAGCCTAGCACTGCAAAACAGTCATTACAGTGCTTCCTGCATTCATTAGTTATTGGAAAGGCTGACTCCAAAATAAAACAATGCAAATCACATTAGTGCTCAAACCAAATGTTGCTGTGCAGGGAGAAACAGAAAGGCACGAGTGAATTTGCGGTACAGCAACAGACAAGCTACAAAGTCCTCTGTCAGGGCTGGCCAGGAGGAAGCAAGCCCAGGGCTGGTGGCTCAGAAAGGAGTGGGAGGACCAGGGGATTCTGCATAATCACAGAGGAGAAATGCAAACCCAAAGGCAGGAAAAATAAAATATGGGCTAAAACATGAAGGAAAACAGAGTGAAAGAAACAGGTGTGCACAAGTAGATAAATGATCAGGGGTAAAAAGCAATCAGTCATCATTCTTATTTTCAAAAATAAAAGAGGATATGAGAAGGGAGGAGCAAGACCACCCTTTAGACAGGGCACAGGAAAACGAAAGGTAAGGAAGGTCAACATGAAAAATGGAAAAGGAAACAGGGAAAAGTGAGGAAAAACCTCAAGAAAAATGAGAAAATTGTGAAGCTTCCCCTCCTAGACAAAAGTTCTCTCTTGTCTTGTTTTTCTCTTGGCAAAAAAAAAAGATGCAGACTGAAAGAAAGCAAAAGGATGATTACAGTCTCACACTAAGGAGATAAAGGAGGGGAGCAAATTGGATATCAACTGTATTCATCAGAGAGTATGGAAGGGAGTAGCTGAATTTAAGAACCTTGCAATACAAAAAGAATAATTATTCAAGGAGGAAAACTATCTGTCCAACAGAATTCCTGAAATATTACTGCAAGGCCACAACTCTGTCCATAAAAACAGTAAATAAAACTTCTGTCTGAAACTTTTCCCACCATTCCAAGACAGTTGGTATTTAATCTAAATAACCTCCTGCTGAGTGCAGATCACAGCCTGTGGCTCTGCAATACAGCCTCATCACATACTCAGCTTAAATTCACTCAAATTCCAACTTGCTTAGAGTATGATCTGTATTTCCAAACCCTTAGTGGCTGAACTGAAAACTGGAACTATGTTTTGTCTGTGGAATGCTGGATTTTTGTGTTGGGTCTCCAGCTTTAGGACTGTTGTGAAGCCACTGCTGTTTGGTGTATCACCAATTTTGGCTGGATAAAATAGGATGTGTTTTCAAATATATGGCTAGTCTACAGCTATGGCCAGACTAGAGTACTGCGAATGCCTCAATGGTTGGGCAACTGGCACTGCATTTCAGGTAGCAGCTGAGAAAGGAGACCAGAATTGTATTTGTTTCAGCCCAGGTTCTTCCCACCCCACTCCAAACACTGTTTTTACAACAGGTTTGCTTCCACCCATTTGTATTCATTTTAATGGTGTAGGCACCTCACTGCCTCTTCTGTGCCCACCTTGTATCCTAGCGAGCCACCCTCATCATAGCAAGTCCTCATGGAACAACAATGGATTTACTGACATACGCAGAGGTCCAAATATGAGAAAATCAGACTTGTTCAAATCCAGATTTCTCAGGAAACTGGAGCCTAAACCACTGCTGGCACCATTTCTAATGACACAGGCATTTTTAATCTCCCTAGAGACCTTACAGTCACGCTGATATTTTCTCCTTGAGGAAAAAAGGGAGAGCGCCTGTTTGCAAGCAAATGAGAGGGCCTCACCCAGTCCTTGCTTAAATACAAAGCACTTGCTGCTCCAAGAGAGCTGGGACTGCAGTTGCTCCTTCAGCCAGATACCTCATCCAAAATAGCCCCTTCCCACCTGCCAGATCCAGTCAGCAAGCCAAAGGAGGGCTTTTAGAGTCCAGCTATTGTTTCTTCCTGCTTGAGATCCAGTGACCCAACACTAACACCATTCCCTGCTCCAACATTACTGCACTGACTGACAGGGTCAGTCCTTGCTAGATGTCACTAAATCAACATCCCTCCAGGGTTTCTTTCCAAAGGGAGAATACGCTCTCTCGGGTGACCTTCAGAGTTCACAAGTGACTGACGCAGAAGCCCCATGCCATCCATCACTCCGGCAGGAGGGGACATTTGCAGAGGGTCAGAATGGCACAGGACTGCCATGAACTTCCTGCACCCTGCTTCCCTGCATACCGAGCCCTGCTTCTTCCAGTGATTCATTTATCAGGAGAAGGGAATAGAAGGTGAAGTCAATGAAGCCACAGAGCACACAGCAGAGGTCAGGCCCAGGAGGGAACACAGAGTGTGCACACACGCATACACAAGAGACAGAGAGAGGGCAAGCGTGTTTTCTATTAGCTGCCTGCTATAAATATTACCTTTCAGGTCAAATATTTTGTTTTGAAAATAGCCAAATCTCAAGGACTGTTTCCACCCATCAATCTAAAAGTAGGGGAAAGAAATGTCAAAGCTTTCTTTATCCGAAAACTAGCTCAAAACAAACAAGGTCACAACTGCTTCATGACTAACAGCTATGAGCCACTTCTATCAGCTCCTCTTTTGTTCCTTACTCAGGTAAGAGAAGCCAGATTTCTGATGCATGGAGGAGCAATTCCCAGGACAATACCTGGAGAAGCAGTTCCTCATGTGCACTGTGATCTGAAGCACCTATACAGCACATTGAAAACTGACCAAACTGATTTGCAAGGTCATGTGACACAGCTAATGCTCTACCATACAAAGATATTAAAGCATATAACCAAAAGTAAAAGAATACATGGTGGATTAATTTGCCAGAAGGTATGAATCTCCTTTACAATTAACAATTGCCTTGTTAGGGGGGAAAAAAAAAAAGAACCAATACAGCATTCTTTGCCATATACAACATGTTGCTCTCTGAGAAATATTTGGGAAAAACAAACTGCTCAGCTGACAAGTGAGGCCTGATAAGCGGGCTTGTTTTCCTTAATGCAGCCCTCATCAGGGGTAGGAGGAGTCTGGGGGACACGAACCAAGAGACCACCTTCTGAATTCCCTCAGCCTGTCCTGTGCAGCAGCTCTAACAGCTCACAGCCCCAGCTTTGGGCAAGCAGTCCCTGGGAGCACACTCGCTGCCCACGTGCCAATGTAAGAACCACACTGGTCACATTTTCCACTGGTCTCCTCCCTCCTCCATGTGTTGAGCAGACAATGTGGGAGGAGGTTTGTGTTACTCTGCTGACAGCCACGCAGAGAGATAGGAGTCTAGGTACCACAGGCATCTTCGGCTCACAATTCTGGCTTACAAGCCCCTGTCTGAAGACATTCCTCGGAGAGCTGACTTATCCCTCATTTACACTAGGACCTCAAGCATGCTGCACTGAGTTTTGTAAGGTAGCATGTAAACTTTACAACATCTCACTCCCCTCTAAATGCACTATCATCAGCATCACAAAGATGACTTTTTAAATTCTGGCAGCTGCAATTCTATATGATAACTCAATGTATTTTCTGTGGTCTAAAAAACTCTCTGCATTATGTTTTGAAAGCTAAGAGAAGGTTACTAAAAGGAAACCACATTCCAGTCTGGGAACAGAGTGCTCTACCTGGCATTCTGCCCCCTGAATCCATGAGGTGGGAAGAGGCGGGTGCTCTAGGCACACCTCACTCATCACTTCTCAGTCTTGTACTACCCACAGCAAAAGCGTAACAGGCAGCTCAGTGCTCAAGATCCTTCCTCAAGTCCAAATAAATGTATTTTCTTTTATGCTGCATTGCTCATCACTAATGATTTTTATACACTGCTGCAGCCAGCACTGTATCATCAGAGCTAGAAACATCAGTACTTCTGGGACAGAGAGGTAAGGAGTCAGACAGCTGAAACAGCATTACCACCAGTTTACCTGAGTCATGCTTTAGTCACTTGGCAGTTGAAACACCATTACACTCTAACTGGGTGACCAGATTTTGGAGCCAAAGGAAGTGTTTTTCTATTACAACTTGATCTGCTGTCCTGCTGTGCTCTGGGTGCATTGGGGAATCAGGGAACACAGAGCTCACAGGGCCACACTTCTGTCCCACAGCACCCTGAGTCACTGCCCTGCAAAAGCACACCGACATGTCTGCTGTAATAGTGGCGATTCTGCTCTGACAGTGTGGCGTATGAGGGCATAACAACATACCACATGACAATATGTGGGACCCCTCTAATCTTAAAAAAATCAAGTTGAGCATGTCCTTAACTAACTGCTAAATCCCATTTTCTACCATCTTTATGGACAGCCTGAATTTCAAAGGAAGTGAAAGCCCTCTCATACACATCCCTGAGTGGCTGCCCTAGTGCAAGTGGTATCTATGCAGGAGCTGAGCGTGTCTTCTCAAACCAGCCAAAACAGTTTTGTGGCTGAAGTATGAGGACCAATGATCCTTAGAATCACTTAATGGCATGAATGTGACTAGGACATTTCTTACTTGGCAGAATACCTAACCCCTTTTTTCCAAAACATAAAGCTACTTAAAAGTCAGTGGCAGTATGAAAAGAGCACAGCAGAAGGTCAGTGATTTGCTCCACTACAGGCTCTTAGTTATTTCATCCTTTACCATTTTCATACCACATGCAAAACAGTTAATGAAAGGTTTACCATATTCACATCTCCATGTATAGAAATCTAATTTTTAAATAATTAGGACTGAAAGAGGATCACTATCCTGTCTTATGCTGTCAGATCAGGTATATCAAAACTACCTCCTAGACAAAATGCCTAAGCAAAGGAGGACTCTGCAAGAGGAAGACATGACAGAGGGACCCTTAAGTACTAACTGAGTAGGTCTTGCCTCAGGCATAGAAAGGGGTAGGAGTAAAAGTGGAGTGAAAGGCAATGGCAATATTAGGAAGAGGCATACATTCAGCAAAAGCATGAATTGCTCTAGGTACTGAAACTGCTATGTGTGCTACAAACCAGAGGGAGACACAAAGGCTTTGACACCTGAGGTGCTGCTCTCTGGGCAGCAGAGTCTGAAGTCCCACTGCCTCCCTGGACACCTCCAATGGGTGTATGTCTGCAGTAAGCAGCTGCTATGCAATTGTTTATCACCGTTATGGCTGCTTTAGTTTATTCACTGGAATAGGATTATCCAGGGTTTTTAGGTGATTGGGCTGGAATGATGACTAGCTGGCTGAGACTCAAGGCAGCCAAAACAGGTATCACATGAGAGGTGCAGAAGGTGGGTGGGAGTGGAGATTACAGGAAGGATAATCCAGTATCAGCCCTTCCACCAACAGTACAGTTTTTAACACACAAATCAAGTTTGAAGCACAGAGGTCTTGCTGAAGACAAAGCCGATACTACACTAGACCCACATCAAAGAGTGTTTTTTCTTTGTCTGTGCTTGGTAAAGAGCATGCAACGTCTTAATTCAGATGTGGATTTCAGACATTTACCATATTCTGATCACCTCAAGAACAGGCCACTCTCATGGCTTTACTTCCTCAGGTCCTTAAGAGTACTCAGAAGCTGAAGGGAAATCCAACACTCAAGAGCCTTAAGTGTGGTTTTCTGATTACGTATGAAGGTTTGTAGGTTTTAACTGTAAATGCTTTCGGTTTCCCCAAGACACATCTGCCTATACTGTCACATAGAATTCAATGGCACTATACATCTGCAGAAGAGTATTGCTATCCAAGAAGCAGCATGACCAAAATGTTAATCTTCAGTTTGTAATCAATTCACTGGGTAGGCAGACATCTCTTTTGCTCTTTTTGTACTCTTCTCTCAATTCTTCCTGGTTTTGCTTGGTTGTTTCTTAGAAGATATAATTTTTACATTATATGTAACCAGGCAGAAGAACTGCTAGTCTCTGCACCTCTGAAGTAACAATACACATGAATCTCTTACAAACTCTTAGGCACTGAATACTATAATTCAGTACTCTGAATTTGGTGATTATAATGTATATACCTTCTATATATAAAGGTTACACTGTAAGATCATACAACTTTCACGGTTCATTCTACAGCATGAGATTCTTTCTACAGAGATGAGATTCAGTAAGACAACTGTTTCTCACTTAAAATTAATGCCTAGGAATTATGCATATTTGAATATACAAAGCTACATCACAGTCCCCAGGACACATCTCACTGTAAAAGCAAACGCAATACAAAATAATGTAGAAGGTACTACCTCTACACCATAAAAATGGGTTTTTTTCTCTTTCCTGTCATCATCATTCTAGAGTATGGAAAGTGCTGAAAAATCTAGATTTTCTGAGAGGAGTTTTCCAAAACACAACAGCTTACAAATTTCTAAAAAGTTCAGCAAACCTGCTGATGGAATGAAAGACTCTGCAATACTTCCAACCTAAATGGTGTAGCAAGGTGCTGGTGTACGAGAATGAGAGAGTGAGACAGGGCTTAAAATGAGGAACTTTAGTGACTCACACAGAATCACAGAATCATTACGGTTGGAAAGGACCCTCAAGATCATCTAGTCCAACCAATAGCCCTACACTACTCTTACCCCTAAATCATCCCCTGAAGAAACACATCTATCCTCTTCTTAAAAACCTCCAGTGAGATGTTCTCAATTGAGAAACACCTGGGAAACAAGCCTAAGTAAAGAAGAAACAAACTTCATTTTATTCTGACAAAAAATATACTTTTGTAAAATAGACATGCAGTTTATTATTAATTTTAGTTTACCACCAGCTCCAAATGCACATTAAGTATTTGTCTTCACCCAGCTGACCAGTGCTGAGTGCAGCACTATAAACAAGTTTACCTTTTCATGTCAGAAGACATTCTGCTACATTGCTTCCCTTCATTTTTTTCAAACCTCTGGAAAGTCTACTTCAGTAATTTCAAGCCACACTGAGATAACAGATGCTCTACTACTCAGATCCAAGAAGGACATCAAAAAGGGAGTGGAGGAGAGGAAGAGGAGAACTGTCTCAAAACTAGTTAAAAAGGCAGGATGGATTTTAAAATATTTTTTTCCTCTCTGCAGTGAAAAAGTTTTGTTTTGGGACAAATGAACTATGTTAAACAATGTGTCAAGGGTTCCCAAAGAAAATCTGCATATTTTGAAGAGTAATGTTTTACTTTGAAAGGGATGCACCAAGATGCTGTGCTTTGAGAATGATTGAAGAAATTAAAAGCTTCTAAAAGTTTCAACTGAAAACTCTCCCACTCTTAATCAGAACAACAAACTGAACTTGTAACCAGCCAAGTTAAGAACACCACATATTGGCAAAGTTACGAGTCACAAAAACCACTTTTACCCAATGCTAACTAAAAAGCACAGGACTTTTTCTCCAAATTGAAAGGATAGAAGGGTTGCTGTGACTTGACTCTGATCACTGTATGCTTCTCTGGTTGCCAAAGGCAGTCGATGCTCTGCAGAGCTCCAACTACACCTTATTTTCCCTCAGCTCACTTTGAAGATAGGAGAGCCAGGAGATAAGGGAGAGGCACAGAAATTCCCCCCCAAGAGGAATAAGGCTGGGGAGGGGGAGGCATGCTGGGAATTTCCCTCACAGAGGTGAGTTTCCCGGGAGCTGCACAGGCTGGGGTGTTTTCAGGAAAGTCATATTCACGAGCTGCAGCAGAACATGGCATCGGCCTCACTTCCATGAAGGGGAGCTGGTAAGGTCACTGCATCCATCATATGTGGTTTGTGATGTACTTCAGCCACAACCTGTGTTATTAAGTTTCCTGATGTTCTTGCATACTTCGTGATTTATCTCCCCTAGTAACCTTAACATACATAACCTCAAACCACTGGCCAGGTAACCACACTGATCATGGCTGCTGCTTGAGCTCTCTGCCCAAATACACACCACTCCCAATACCAACTTTTTAAAGCTGCACTTAAACAGAGGCACCCTTCAGGCTGAGAGCTGAGGACTATTAACATTTGCCTCCTATATTTTCACCCGTTTTATTTCATGAAAATACTTTACCACTACACTTACTTTAGTACCTTTGTAAAAGATTACATCAAAGGAATATCCAAGGGGTTTGGGTTTTGTTTTCATACATTTCCCCTGTTTTCCCCTTAAAAGAATCCAGAACAACCGGCATCACGGTGCACCTTACAAAACCCACGCTACTACTCACTGTCTCTTACACTTCCTCCTTTTACTTACTAGTTACCATCAGTTCGTGGGAGCAGAGATTAATTATGCTGATGAATAATTCTTAGGAACATTTTTCATGAATCTTAGGGGAAAATAGTGTAACATATTGTATTAAAAATCTATTACTCCTGCTCCTATATTGTATTAAAAATCTATTAATAGAAGGTGAAGTGACTATTCTTACACCTACCACAGCCATTAAAGTCACTCTTCACTTTCTTTGGAGGTCTCCACACATAAATATCCAAACTTGGATATGTTTCAATATACTTTGTAAAGATTTTTCATTTCATTTTTTTGGGGAAGGAAAAAAAGGGAAATTTGTTGCCTTTTTCCAATTCCTCAACTTCATAACTGGCAGTGAGTAATGCACAGATGGTTATTTCCCTCCATCATCCATTGTGGTGAAGCTGACACAGTAATTCCTAGCATACAGTCGCTAGGAAAACCCCCACAATGTGTTAATTTTCATTATACAGTGCTAAATGGACTTGCAACTGCAGCTAAGGAGCTATCATGTAAAGCACTGAACACTTATGTCTGTTTCAGCCAAGCACTTAGTAGAAGCTTGTCTTCAAGATTATGAATGATCCCATCTATTAAACCAGTATCTCTCTGGAAGTAAAGCTGAGAATGCCAGAGGAGGAGGTGCCAGCACTGGAGAGTGCCCAAACTGAACACATTCCCTCTCCTGCACCAGCAAGACACTGCTACAAAACACAGTTGCCTTCACCATTTGACTCTCAGTCACAAATGCACCTGCACTTTGAAGCTCTGTTGGACAAATGATAACAAACATTTAAACTGTCCATTTCTATTTTGAGGACAGACGGAGTTAGCCAAGTACAAACCTGCTGCCACTCAGGCTGAGGATTTCAAAGCTCACAGAGTTCACATCAGCAAGAGAGAATTAAAAATAAAAAAATAAACAAAAACCACAAAGCCCAAAAAACCAAAACAAACCACCAAACCAAACCAACAAAACCCCACACAACCAAAAAAACCCCAAAACCAACAAAAAATCCCAAACCCAAACAACAAGAACAAAACAGAAACAAAAAAACCCAAACAAAACAACAGATAATAAAAAGAACAAAAAGAATCCAAAACTTCACGGATTTTCAGCAAATCAAGTTGTTGCTAGAGGTGCCAAAAGAAATAATTTTGAGCCCACCAGTTGGTTTGATGGCTCCACTAATTACAGGCCAGCGCTGCTCCTGCTGCGCTGAAGAAGGCCAAGGCTTGCTGGCAGGCAGACAGATTAGCCACTGCTGCCCATGCAGACCACCGCTTGAGTGCAGACAGAGATGTGGAAGGAAACATAAGAAGGCAGCATGTGCATAACCAAACAGGCTACCTTGCTGAAAAGAAACCCCCTAAAGCCACATTCTGCTTCATTAGCACATGAAAATAAGGTAATTGAATACTTCATTCTCCCATCCAGAGCCAAGATCCATCACTCATGGAAATGGAGTTTTGATAAGCTGGGGTGTTTAAATGAGGCAGAAAGAGTCTTTGAGTGTGTGTTACTCTGTTTATCTGAGAGAAGTCTCACTCATATATGTAAGTGAAAAAAACATAAAAATCACTTTATCCTTATGAATCACCGGAACACAACAAAGCCTCTCCAAGGATGAAACTTAAACCCATTTTAACATTTTCTGAGGACTGAAGGCATTATGCTTGTTGCTGCATTTATTTTTGTATCAAAATCCATCTTTCAGTGTATTTTTGCTTGTTTGTTTTTGATTTTGTTCTCCCCCTCTCCCTCAATCTGTTTCACTACCTATTTTTCCCGGCTTTTAACATCACATGTATCAAGAGATGAAAAAATAAGCAATCAGCAAAGTATTTTAATCAGACTTTTGTTGTTGTTTTTAAGTCATGCATGTAATACACTTGGATTTTATGGTTTTGATATTTTTTCAGCACTTTGGCTGATGACCCAATTAAGAACATAAATTTAATAACATCATTCCCAATTCCAGGCTGAGATAGCTCCTGCTTTAGTTCTTTAGCCTTGTTTTAGGGGAAAAAAAACACAAACAAACCAACCAAAACACAAAAATCAAGGAACATTAAAAAATCTAATACTTAAAGACAAAAACATAAGCAGAAAGTATTCTATCTTCTTTAGCAAGCTAAACAGCAATAAATTCATTTTCTCCCACTGGCTGATCACCTCAAGTATGAAGTAGAGTGAGTGGCATTTCCTCCAGAAAAAATGTTTACGTAAATACTGCAAATAGATTCCTTGCCTCAGCCAAAAATGCCTGCTATAGTATTGCCAAGTCTTTTGCAAAGAGCACCAGTAAGAGAGGCACAGAGCTGGACAGATTGCTGGACCCCTGCTCTTGGGTTTAAGTGAAAGTGGTACAGTTTCCTAGTTTGGAAACTGTTATGCTGATATATTATCTCCAAACATGAAGAAAATTAATATGCCAATACAGACTAGCTCTCAGTCACTGGCAACCATGAGGACTTTGATAACATTTAAAACAAACACTACCCCCCCTCCCAGGCCCTTTAACAGTGATGTGCAAAACGTTCCTAGCTGTTGTCTTGCTCTCTCATGTGTACAGACAATGAAAAAAAAAAATGGAAAAGCTTTCCTGCTTAGAATATGTGCAATAAACAGAGTGCTAGCAAAGACCTACGTTTTTACACCACTTGCAAGGTAAGCACACTGTGTTGGTGCTATGGCTATGCTACCATCCTGCCTTGTCCGAGCTGGCTGCTCCCACCCTATCTTTGCTGCTGGCGGTGAAGCGTGTCCGCTCCTGTGAAAAGCCAGGTCAAGGAGATAACCCTGCAAAAAGCCACTTGATTTTCTGTGGCTCAGCCTGCAGGTTGAAGGCTGTAAGGGGCTCATATGGGATCAGCTGTGAGCCAGCTCTAGAGTGAGGGAAAAGGCAGGAACTAGAAGGAAAGAGAGAGCATAAGCTGCTGTGGCCCTACACCTTTTGGAACAATGCCACCTTGGCCAAATGATCAAAGATGGACTAGAGGTAAACCTGAAGGGCTGGGGCAAGGTCCAGCAGGTAAACATTTCACCACCCCTGCACATACCCAGGGTAACAGTGGGAAAATCAAACAAGTTAGGATCTGAAGGCAAATATCCTTCATACCAAAGCTCCACCAAGCGATCTTCAAGGTAACTAGGTCCTACCACGTAGGTTTGGAATACATATAGCAGCACCACCTTCAAGTCAAGTCACTATTTCATAGCTTGTCAACCCAAAAAAATAGAGGGCTGGCACAGCAAGCGTACAGTACAACTAGCTGACAAGCAACTACACAGCTGTTTTCTGAAGAAGCCGTGGGCAAGCAAAGTAGAAGCTGAGCTGAAGGCTTTACTGCAAGGGAATTCCAACAGTCCAGACTCATGATTGCAGCAGCACGTGCTGCTGCCATTGCACCACGGCTGCCATAGGAAATAGCAAGGCTTTTTATGCTTATGGCTGAATAGATCTTCTAAGCAAAATTAGCAGGCCACGAATTAACACCCCCTTTAGTGCATGCCAACAGAAAGGAAAAATAAAACCAAACCACGTGGCCAAGAGTGATGTGAAATGGTGTCACAGGCCTTACTGCATGTTTTCCCCACCTTTCAATGGGGAGAAAACACTGTGAAAACTGTGCAACTAAAGCAAACATTGCAAATAAACCCCAACTTGTGATATGCTGTGGAATAAATCTGGATAAAGCAAAACTTTAAGATTTGATCTGACTATCTTGGAAATAATATCTTAGGCCAAACTGCCAGGACAACAGTCCTTATTGCCTGACACTGATTTCCCAGCCCTGAGTACAGTTAGCAAACAATGTGCCCCAGGAATTCATCCAGAGCAAACTGGAGCTGCAGAGCCCACAGGGAAAGAGAAAAATGTGTATTATCAAAGCACTAACAACTTTCAACAACTTGTTAAGAAAAGACTGCAAGAGGTCTTATACACATCAAGCACGGACAGCAAGTTAAGCTTTGATGACCACAGTTACCCAACAACACTGGCTTACTACTTCTTACCAAATGTGCCCCAAAATCAGACATAAGTAGTTTCCCTTAGGCCATGTCTACACTCAGATTTCCATGTAAAATTCTCACAGTGCTACTGCTGGCTAACCAATGGGAAATTCTTCCTGAAATTCCCTGCTGCTGACAAAGCCCCAGCACTGATGCAATAAGATAAATTACGTTGTAAGGTGCCCAGACATCTATCATGACCAAAATATTAATGCAACAGAAGCAGAAAATCACTGAATACTCTGGTGAGGAAAATGCTGACTCTCATGTAAAAGACCTTTGTTACACCAAAATCAAGTTGGACGAGACACAGAAGCAAGCAAAAATGTGATACTAAAAGTCTTTCTACCTTAATAAAATAGCTACTACTTCTGATTCAAGCAAGTTCAGTGAAAGAACATGAGAGTTACTGCCAGGTGTAATAACATACATTATTATGACACAAATATGTACCAGCACAAATCCCACATAACCCACATTAAAAAAACCAAGCATAGTTCTATTTATTCTGCATACCCAATCTAAATATTTTTTCTTTTTCTTTTTTTTTTTTTTTTTTTTTTTTTTTTTAATGTGCTTAACAATAGAGGAAGATTGAACAGGTGTTATTGGTTCTCCCATGTGTAATCATCTTTTGCATTTGCCCCTGTGAGAAAAGAAAAGCCATTTAATCTGAAGACTGAAGGTGATGATTAATTAAACAACTTCCAGGGCCTGGGGGACCCTTCTCCATTTGGGATACATTTCCTTTAGCTGTAAGCAAGCTGGAAGGCAAGAGACAGGCTCCTCCTCAGCTTTTTGTTTTAGCTGGCATGTACTTGTAAAAGGTTGAGGATGATTAAGCCAGTATGTGTTTGTAAAGGCTTGAAGATGTTTCTCAGTTTACTTGTCAGCCTTTCTGGCATCAGTCATCCGGGAGTAACACTCACTGCCTCAAAACATAACGTTTTGGGGCTTTTTTTAAGTGCTTGTGACAATACTCCAGCACCAATTTGGCATCAGTTTTGATATTTAAGTGGCAGAACTTGCTGATAACATTTCTTCTTCTGATCACCGAGACCTGAATCTGCTAGGTCTTGAACTAAATATTCATATGCACTAAATAAACCCCTGAAAGTAAGTCAGCTCATTGAAGCAGGCTCACGACCGATTTTCTAGTGAAAACTTGCAAACAAGGAGCAAGACAACAGGTCAGAGTTGGCAAGACATGTGGCCCCTTTCCCTTTTTCTTACTACAACAACACCTAGAGGACCTTTGATCTGAATGTCAGCGATGAAAATACACAAACAGATACCTTCTTATTATACACTCACAGCTGTACATTCCTAAAACTGCTACATTCCATTACTTTCAGCTGTGCTGGAAAACAATACCTTCAGAAGTTGACCCCTTCTCTCCTCTGATGGCAGTGGCATTCAAGTACAAAGCATCACAGCAAGCAGAGTATTCTAAACACCGGAATGAGCACCCCAACAAATTCAAGCAGCACACATGGAAAGACAGGGCCAAAGTTCTGGCTGAGGTTTGTCTGTACTACCCTGCACTGCTTTACAACTCGCAGTGAAAGGGTGCTCCTCATGCTCAGCAGGAGCACTTCTGGGCCAGGCAGATGGAGTTTTGACGCTGAGAAGGCTGGATAAGGCTAACTCGACATGATTTTACCAGTGCAGCAAGAATTAGGAATCTTGTTGAAATAGCTACAGCCCCTGCAGACATTCAGATCACTCCCCGTAACAGCATGCAACAAATCATTTGCTTGGGCTGGGGCTGCTGAATGCAAAAGCAACATCCCATCCTGGTAGAAATAATGTTCCTACTTTTTAAAAAGCACTCTCTAGCTTTGGCAGCTTAATGTAGGAGGTGGTGCTCTTCTACTGTTAAAAACGTATTTCCACTGTATTTCACTAACTAGAGGGAGCAAAAAAAGTGAGGAATTTTCTCGGTTTTCTGCTCGGTGTTTATCAGCAGGCTGGTACTGCATCTCCTTTGGTTAGAAAATTAAAAGTTGAACTGCAAGCATAAAAGCCACCACGAACCATGCAATAACCTTCAGGCATTTTAAGAGCAGGAGAGGTTAGAAGGGCAGCTCCTGACTCTAAACAGCACCTATTGTTTCTCTTTCTTCTTGAATAACAAAAGCAGAGCTGAAAGCTATTTACCTGGTTTTACCTCAGTCAGATCTCATTTCCCCCTTTATTTTCAGTAGATGATCTTATCAAATAGTGTCATTTCTAACAATTGCTTTGATCATTTTTTTTTTTTATTCCATTAATAAGTTGTAGAACAGATAGCTCAGCATATCAAGTCATAGCAGAAGAGCACTTAGAAGACTTTAGGATTCTAGCAAAGCATATTTAAATTAAGGGTAACTATTTCTAAGCTTATAGGTTAACATGCTTTCATTTTGAAATCATGATGGCCAACTCACAATTCAAGGCTCTGATCCTGCAAACACTCCCACACCAAAAACTTTCTATCTGCACTGTCCCATGTGTTCCCCTCCCGCTGCAATCAGATTCATACAACTGGACACTTAACTTGCACAAACACAACAGCAAAGCAAGGGTGGAAAGATCCAACAAACTTTTGGGTGTTCTGCTATTCAGTGTAGCATGACCAATATGTTACTCAAATTGTTTATAATGCAGAAGCAAAAAAAAGTTCGATTTCAACAAATCAAATAAAAACCTTACAAGATTAGGCAACATGCAGAGTTTTTGTGACCAGCTGGAAGTGGTCTGCAGTTAATATATAAAATCCTCTGAGATCTAGCCTAAAAAAATCTTCAATACAGACAAAAGCAATCCACAGTATACAAGTTCTTCCACTGTTTTACAGTACTTCCAAAACTTTACAAGAAAAAAAAAATCTTTTGGGGGGTGCTTTTCCCTTTAGAACAAAGTTCACACAAAACCAATAATTTCTAGCTTTACTGGTCTTCACTTAATAATGGTTCTCTTTTTTTACTTTCTCTAAATCACTTCTGAACATCCACCTCTTGTCTCTTGTACCCTTCTGCAATTTCATTAAAAAGGTTAAAGAAAATTACTTGAAAACATTTAACAGAAATCATTCTCCAATTCATAAGCTGCTGTTAGAATCTTACAGAGCTAAACAGAGAAATTATTTTACTTTAGCTATAAATTAAATGCCAGTGAAGTACTTGCAACCCCAAAACCACCATTACACATAACAATCTAAAATGCAGGTTTATGGCATTTGATTCTTCATCCTTAGCTGGAGTTTACAAATACCATACAGAAGTTCAAGAAAACAACTAAACCCAGTGAAATAACAGGACTTCCCTCTCCTACGAAAGCATCTTATAACTCTGTATTTTTAGGACATTCTTGGACAAAAATCTAGAACTTCAATTTTCCTTACCATAACATGCTACCTGTGCAATCTGACTTCACTGAATGCTACCTTAGCAGGACCAGGATCTCAAGTCAGTGTTGCATCAGATCCTCAGCTGCTATATACTGTCAAAATTCAAGTGGAGCTGATGTCACACTACGACTAACTTAAGACCTGCAAAATGTTTCTGACAATACAACAGACGCAAGAAAAGACTGAAAACATATCTGCTTGCACAAGCAACATTGAAGAGACACAATTTTTTTGAAAATGGCCATGCAGGCAGAGTTTTGTTAGAATATTTTCACTTTCTGCAAATATTGTAGCACTGATAGAAAAGAAAGTCGAGACAAGCTTTGAAATGTGTTTCACTTATTTGGCATCAACTCCTGCCCTTTTGTAGCCTCATTTCAATATGAAGTTTTTCCTAACTACAAACAAAAAGGAAATTGACATCTGAGTGCCTGTAAGAGCTAAAATTATTGCATTTTACTGGTTTTCTACATACTATTATTGAGTCACCTGAAATGCTGTAATTACATGTATTTCCTGCTTTAATAAAATGTTGGTGAAAGGTTTAGTTAATATTGTCCTTTATAGCTCTGGCAGAACTGGCAAGCTGGAGAGTGGAAAGTAACTTTCCAGTCAGTTCAAAGGAAATGGAGTATGCTCATTTCCACTGGCAAAATCCACTCTTTATCAGGCTCTACAGACATTTCTATGTAACATTCTACAGTACAGCATCTGGGCACAATATTTTCATCTTATTACTTTTTTTTTTTTTTTTCACTTAAGATATTACTAGTTTATAAAGCTTAGGAAAAGCTGGGCATTGGGTCAGAAGACATTTGAGCAAGACTGTATGATCAGGAGGTAATCATGTTCTCTTCATAGCTGCTCTGTGTTTGTGTGTGTGTGTGTTAGGATTTGTGATTTCTCTATTGCTTCCAATTCTGAACACGCGCACGCGCGCGCACACACACACACACACATCCCATCTTTCTTCAAAGCCATCAATTTTGGGCAAGCATCTAACAAACTTTATTACTTCTCTGCATTACTTAGAAAAGTTAAAAAATATTTAACTGACATTTAAGCTGACATTCTAAAAATGGCATTATACTTCAGGAAGAAGGAACAAGATTTAGCTTTTAAGTTTTTAAAATGAGTAGCTCTCTACTCAAATACAATTTTCCCATGACTAACAAGAACTAGTTTACTAGCACTGTCTTCAAAAATGTTTATTCAAAGCTTGAAAGATAAAGAAAATAATTTGTTTATCCTCTTTACTGCCCAAATATCATTTGAGTCTTACCACCACACAAGATGCACACACTCAGGATTTTCAACTACTTCATTTGGATGATGCAGTTAAGTAACATGAAGACAGTTGGCAGATGCAGTAAAATTATTCTGGGAAATAGATCGGGGCGGGGGTGGGGTGGGGGGGTGGAATGTTTCTAAACTTCACATGACAGAAACTGTTAATAAGAGAGTAACAACCCTAGTTAGGAACCTTTAATCACAAACACAGTATGATCAAGAAGCTATTTGCAACACACCTGCCTCTGGCATGCTAGACTTATTTGTAATGTTTCTGAACAAAATGACTTTCCTTTTCAGGTGTGATTCGGAAGAGGACAGCTACCTTCACACACTTGAAGGGGAGACTAGAGCATATATAACTAATAAAGTTTACATCATCATGCAAAAGAAAAACCACCAATGGCTTGAAGAAGGAGGAAAGTAAGGAAACGTTATCCCATCTTCATTCCACACTTCTGGAACATGGGCAGATCATAGTAAAAGTTTAAGTAGCAAGAAGATTAAAGGAAAACTGTTAAAGCCAAAAAGGACACACACATCATCTGGTGTAAGTCAGCCATGTCTCCACAGACTTCAGTGGAGATACCCTGATTTACGCCAGTTGATGTTTTGGCCCGACAGCTTCACAGAAGATACTATCGATGAAATGTGTGTTCTATTTCGATGAAAAGCTTCTCTTGCCATCAGAGCACATCTTGCCCCAGCTGGAAGCCTCTCTGGTATTTTTCTTTTTGCTATAAAGTACCCTATAGGCAAATTCCAAAATAATAATTTAAAATACCCAACACAAAAAAATCAAAACCAACAACAACAACCTACATAAAATTGTCAACTACTATTTGTTATTATTTATCGTTTCTGGCACACACAAGACATGCCAAGCACTTTACGGAAAATACTTCCAAGACAATCCCCTGCCCTGCAGAGATTAAAAGACAAGGGCTAGTCCTTTCTGCAACACAGGGCACTACTTTACCAAGAAATTCTTCCAATTACTTTAGTGGCATTCCCCACTGCAGTGAAATTGTGCTTATTAGGACCTGAAATTGCTAGCCACATGTGAGCGATGAACATGGCAAACAAGGGAGGGTAAAAGGGAAAGGTATTTTTGATAGAAATGGTTCAGGTGCACTACATCTGTAAATCTTTCTGAACCTGAACATTTTTCCTGTGCATTTAACAAGCCAAGTTTTCACCAAAAACCCCTCCAAGTCTTCAAGGCCTTATCTTTCAAAATCTCACGATGCAAGTATATGATGCTTAGCGTGCTGTTTCTAATGGGATACACTGCTAATGAAGAGATCTTTAGCCTTGGCTTTAAGAAGAAAGAGGAGTCAGGAAGAGTGGCTACAACTCTTGAAGAGTAACACCCATATGGTTTCAAGCACAGCCGCCCGGCCCTGCATGGGGCAGTACAACTGAAAACCCTGACAAGCCTTCCACCCAGCCTTCAAAGCAAAAAGAAAAGTGGAGTATGAGGCCAACTGTGAAACTGAAAGAGCTATCAGGTTTGAGGAGGGCTTCAGGGAAAGAACCTCATAAATTACAAGGCTTAACAACAAAGATCACTGTTAACTTCACATCTTGAATATAAGAAAGCCACTACCATGATTTCAGAGCATCCAAAAAGGAGGAGCAACCTATCAACTGTCAAAAAGCATTTCTAGAAATACTGTGTCCACATCATTAAGTGTCTTTCCAAATGTTACTTGGAACCAACAAGCACGTAGCTTTAATGAACAGGGCAGAATGACATATATAATACACAGTGAATATACACACACAAGGCACATTCCCTTCTTTGCCCCATTCTCTGGGCCATAGGAGTTTCATGGTAAACTTTCAGTACGATCCCAGGGTGGGTCTTTCACTTTTACAAAAGCTTACACTTAAATCACTTTTGTTGCAGCTAAAGTATGACAGGCAATACACAAAGTGGAAAACAAAAAAAAAATAAAATGTCAGACATCATCATTTATGCCAAGATTTTAGGAAAGTAATTGACACTTTTTATTATTTACCTATTGTTACTTTTAAGACATAGGTTAAATCTACTTAGTTTTCACTAGTCTCAAAGGAATGAATCTTGCAAACATAGCCAAAAGAAATAAGACCTGTGGCTTCAGATAATCTGTGTTCACAGATTAATTTTCAAAAATACAACCCTGGCCATTAAGAAGAGCATTTACAGACTTACCCATTAAGCACACAGCACTGTATTTCAATCACAGCCACACGACATGAAACATTAATATTAAGCACTTTACCAAGCTCTTAACAGCTGCTGAGAACACGAGCATTTTCTACAGCTTTTGGCAAGATTTGGAGGTTTGGAAATCAGATGAGATCTAACAAAGATATTTTTAGGATCAAATCTTCCAAAAAATACAAATTATTGTCTAGGCAATCCTACAAGTAATTTGCAGTTAAACTGTGAATTATATTCCTCTGCCTCTTCTTCTGTAGTTTAATATTATGTCATAATCTTTTAACTCTACAAGGGGAAAAGTCAGTCTGAGTACTAGAGGTACATAAAACAACTTTATAATTCCCACTGTGAAAGTGCTGTTGGCAGTGTGCATACTTCTGAAATTGTATTAGCTGCTTTTGAAAGTTACCCATTTCAGACTGAAATTGATGGACAATCATTTTCACTTTCATCCAAAATGCTTTACAGGAATTAGAGTGTTTAAATTTGTTAGACATATTGTACTGGCTTATCTACTTTATGTAAAATTATTTCCTCTTTTGAAGTGTTTGGTAAGAACTCATTGCAGTTACCCACATGAATTTATCAGAACAGAAAAACTTAAGAAAATGACACTGGTAGCAGTAGAATCCATGGGAACATTTTAGCATTTTTTTTTTCAGATAATCTAATTGGCTCTTATTTGACTAAAAGAAATCACATATTTAAAGGAGAGAGGTATATTTTGCAAATTCTTACAGTTCATCTGGAATTAGCATTTAATGTTTATAAATCAGAGCAAAACAGAGTCCATCTGAACAGGGCAGCTAGGATACGAGTTAATTTGTCATCCACAATTACCACTTGGAAGTTCACTGAGTTTATTAAAGACAACTACTGTGTGATAAGGACAGCAGAGACACTATTAACCATGTCATTTAAATTGCTTGAGTTGGCATGGTGCCCAAGTCCTTCAGCTCAGTATATCAACACACTTGTTGCTGGCAGGGATTCATATAAAGGGGGGGAAGAGGAACTCCCTCAGAATAGAGTGTGCTATACAGATTTCTAAGTAAATCATGAGAATAAGCAGTCATTATTTTTTTTGTATTTTGAGAATGACAAAATAAAGACAGTCAAGTGAAAGACTCTGCTCTTCCTCAGAAATTAAAAAACAAAGCAAACCAAAACACAAAAGGGGGAGGGAAATAATTTTTAGAATTTTCATTTCAGATTACCAGAATTTGCATCTAGTGGAACAGCACATTTTGCTTGCAATTTCAACACTAACAAAGAGACTCTCCCTCCCCCCAATCACTTGCTCTGCCAATTTTTATGATCCCATATCTCTTCCACCCTTGCCTCCTCCCCAAGATTTGCTGCTTTCCTTTCATTAAGCCTGTAGGAAGGAGAAAGGGTAAGAGTAATTTTATTTCACTTCCTACAAGAATCTTGTCACAAAATAATGTAACAGATTTAGGAAAGCTGCAATTAAGAAGGTATAAAGATTTTTTTCCCCCCTCAATTCATACCAAAATTAATACAAACATTTTTGTTGGAAACAACCTACATGTTAAGTTAGGCATATTACTCCCACGTGTAGAAAACAGTCAGAACAGAAACTTTTTCATCGTACTCTTCATCTCCTGCTTTCCTAAGCTATGTTCTGATTAAGAAAAGAAAGGGTATCCCTTTCTTTTGGAAGGGAGGAATTCATCAGTTTAATATGTATCTCGGTGCACACAAGCAGTTTATTTGTTTGCAGAAAAATGCTGTGCTTCCCAGCACCCACACCGCGGCCAGTAAGAGTTCAGCATCCTCCTGCTGATCACTTCCCAGCACCAGTGTGCTGACATTGTGGGCCCGAGCCCCTAGCACAGCATAGCTCTAGAGGATACAACCGTCGGGAAAAGGTTTCTCTCTCTTACCTTCCACAGATCGTCCTCCGGCGTCTTCCAAGTGAATGATCTGAAAACACAAAACCAACCCCCCCTAAAGTAAGAGCACAACGCACAGCCAGCCCCGCTGCTCTGCCGCCCCCTCCCCAACCACTTTCCCACCGCTTCCACTACAAACAGCAACTTTCCCGTGGCATTTATTTTGTACTGGGGAGCCATAAACTCGCCTGCTTGTCCAATTAATGAGAGCATCATTTTCATTTACCTTTCACCATCTCCAGGGAAGGAAAGCGGAGAGGGGGAAAGAGAAAAACAAACGCATAAAAGAAGCTTCAGAAATACGAGTTTCAACTCATTTACGATCCCAGATAAAGGTTAATAGTTAAACTCCTTCCTCTCCCTCCCACCCTCACAATTATTGATGCCCTTACAAGAAATGAAATGGGTTTTTTTTGTTCTCGTTTACCAGAGGCTAGACAAACTGTCAACATTTCCACTTTATTTACGGGTTGAGCAAGAGCAGTTCCTCAAACATCAACATTTTTAACGTTAATCCTGGAGAGAATCCACTTCTCTAAAACTACAAAATTTGTCAACTTCTGTAGTATTTATTTTTAACGAACGAGAGTGAGAGCCGTGATCTATCCTTTCTGCCCTCAGAGCAGAGGAAGAGAGAAAGCGCAGCTCCACTCTCCCAACCTTAAAGCTCTTTTCCCCTCCTTCCCTCACCACTCAGTCCCTGGTGACTCTCCCTCCCACCCCCGCAAAAATCTCTCCCCTCTTGATTCCCCCACCTGCTCCACGTCCAGTGGGATTTCAGGGGAGGAAACAAAATCTGCCAAGTGGGTTCCTTTCGGGCGATTTCTTCAACCCGTCTGGAGGTTTAAACCTGAAAAACAAACACCTCTACTGAATGCAAAATCAGCTTTCAGGGTTGCCGAGTTAATTCCTCTGCAGACAGCTACTCTTAGTGTCTGGTTACACAAACATACCTACAGACAGGTTGGAAAGGAGTCCCTGAGAAACCAAAGTAGGGGAAGAAAAAGCAACTCCGAACAGGCACAGCGGCTGGAGGGGGGGACTCGGGAGGTCAGCGGGGTGGGCAGGCTGGAGAGAGGGGAGACACAGGACAGGTTTACTACCGGGGAAGGGACGGGGGAGTTAAAGCCAGGGGCAACGAGGGAAGGGGCAGAGACCCTAAGGGTCTCAAGTGGGGATAAGGGGCACGGGGGAAGGGATGGGGTGTCCTTTGGCTGACGGTGAGAACGAGATTTTATATAAAGCCTAAATAAAACAAAGGAAAGCACAAACTCTAGCGGGTGACGAGCGGGCTGCTGCGCGGGTGGATGGGGGGGTGGGTTGTGTACCCCCCCCCCCCGCCCCTCGCCCCCCCCCCGCTTCCCTGCCGCTGCCCCCGGGCCGGCCGCGCCCGCCGGCCGCCGGCCCCTCGCCTCATCGCGCTGGGCACAAAAAAGGCCGGTGGGGCAGGGTCGCACCAGGAAGAGCGGTGATAAGACTGAGAGTGAGAGCGGTGACAGTCCCGACACCGAGAAGGAGGAAAACTAGAAATAACGATTAAAAAAAAAAAAAATAACAATGACCACACTAATAAGCCGCTGTGACCATTCCCAGGAGGCGAATCCCTCCTCCCAGAGGCAGTGTTGCGGGGCGCGCTCCTGCCCGGGGGGGACGCGGCGGATGGGAGGGGAGAGGAGCCCACCGTCACCGCTTCCAGGGGCGGTTGGCGTGTGCGGGACCGGGACGAGGGAAGAGAGGCGGCGCGGGATTGCTCCTGCCGTGGCGGGCGGGGATGGGGCACTGCAGCCATTAGGAACCATACACCCCCTCCCCGCACACGCCTCCCATTAATCGCTCTCCGCGGCCCGGGCTGCTTCCCAGCTGTCACATGGCTCTTGCCGCCACCCCCAAAGGGTTTCGGGAGTCGCTTCACTTTCACTTTGGCCGCGGCAAAGGGCTCCCGAGGAGCCGCGGCTCCTGGAGGAGTCCCCACACCGACGGGCTCACCCGCTGCTCCGCTCCTTGCCCCTTCCAGAGAAGAAGGGGTAGAGCTGAGCTCCCCTCTCCGCTTCAGGGCTCGGGGTCGTGCAGGGGCAGCAGCCTGCCCTCAGGCCCCGCGGGGTAAGGGGGGATTGGGGGCCTTGGGGTCGGAGCGGTAACTGTAGAGGCTCTGCTCACCCAGCCTTGGCAGTCCTTTCGCCTTTTATTGGGGGCGTGGGGGTACGAGCAAGCATAATTAAAAGATAGGTAGGTCCGTAGGAGTTCTAGGGAAGGACATGTAGTGCTGCAGCAGCAGCAGGATGTGGCAGGGGATCTGGTAAGAGTGGAGCATTTCAGAGCTGGCAGGCGGGATGCCTTCCCCAGGTTTTGGTGAGACTGATCTCATGTTCCTGTCTCTCTGCAACCTACTTGATCTCTATGGTACGTTTATCTAAAGGTGTTTGTGAAAATCACACGTTCTTGTGGGCACGACCCTCCTGTATAAAGAATAAGATCTTCCATGAGCACCTCTGGTTTAAACATTCTTACCATTCAAAACAGGGGAGAGAGTCAGAGAAGAGCAGTAGTCTTCTCCAAGGGGGATCTCCATGTGAAATCCTCTCCTGTGAAATACCCATCACCTGCAGAGTGCTTGTGGACAGGTAGTCGTTAACCATATAAGGGAGCTGGCAGCTCTGAACAGTTCACGGAATGGGAACTAATTATTCACTAATTAAGGCCTCACATGCTCTGTGGAGAGTCGTGCCAAGTGAGTCGACTGGCATTATGTCCTTTTAAAATGCTTTTATATAAGCTTTTTCCCTGTTTTTCTCCCAAATCATTAAATGTGTCACAGACAAGTTCACCATCTTTAATGTGCTGACCTGTAACCACCTTCGCTCAAGCCCTGTCACATGCACAGCACCATTCCCTTGGGTTTCGTTGAAGTTTGACTGATTCCTGTGCCAACCATCAGCCTGAACACACTATGAAGCTCTAGCACATGCTCACACTTGGTTCCTCTGCACCTCAGCCTACTCTCCACAATAGTCTGGCATGTTTTACTCAGCATGAACAAGCAAAATATAATTAGTGGGCTTTGTTTGGGGTTTTATTTTCAAAGCACAGTTAGATAAAAGATTACCACCCAGAATATACATTCCAGTGACAACAAATAAAGTCCCAACGCCAATTTTAGGATTCTCTCCCGAGGCTTCAGTTCAGAGATTCATTGAGATTCATTGTTAAATGGAACAAAAATGAATGACATTTGTGTTTTTCTGTTTCTTCCTTTTTTTAGTGTTTATCGTGAGGCAACAAGAACCACTGATAAATCAGTATGTCAACAAATGCTCTCTCAAAAACCATCCAGTGCATGGCCTGTTATTCTGAATATTTGATAACTTGAAAATTAAATTGTCATTTGAGACTGTTCTATATTTCATAATATTCATTATATTTCCTTAATTTTACCGTTAATTACAATTTGACCCCTTTTATCAATGTGTTGTGTTTTTTTTTTCTGCTAGAAACCCCCATGAAATCAAGAGCAATTAGGAAGTTACTGCTAACTGGGGAAATAGGGCAGAATCTATCCCAATTATATAGTTCCCTCCTTTGGTCTCCTCTCCAGTGACACCATGCTCACTACCCACGAACAATGGCCTGAAGTTAAGAAAGAAAATTACAGTAAGTGAAATACAGGGAAACAATAGCCTCATTTACCAAATAAGAATAGTGAGATATCATCCTGAAGAGTGGAGCATAATCCAGATAAAAGAAGAGAGAGTGAAGAGATCATCAGGCAGCCATTCAGGCCTATCTTCTGATACTGCCTAAAGATTAAATCTGTCCTAACAAAACAGAGCAAGGGCCTGGAATAATGTTATCTTCCCTCTCTTCTCCCTGTGCGACCCCTCCCCCGCCATCCCCACCCTCACTGCATTTTTAGCAAGCCCTATTACCTTTGGCTGCTTGGAAAACAAAAGGAAAGGGAGAAAAATACAGAAAGTGAAGGAAGGAACATTACTTTTTCTTTCTTAGTTTAAAAGAGACACGAAACTATCTATTTGTTATCACACTTTCATCACAGGATATTTTAAGTATTTGCAATCAAATACCATCAGTTCTACTTTACAAAAGGCTGAATATCAAGTTAAGTGCCCATCAAGTGTCGATGATGTTTAAAGTACATTGGTGGGGCTTTGTTTGTTGACTTTTTTAACATCAGAAAAAGTGGTCTCAAGTGCAACACATTTACATCAGCTGACAAAAAAGGCTTTCCATCCTTCAAAATTACAGGGAGGAGTGCTGCCTAGCAGAAAAATATTTTGATGATCCATAACAGAATAATCAGAGGCAATCAAGCCAGCGTTTGCTTGTCAAGGTGCACAGAGAGCACATGCCAGGTTGCTGAGCAGAGGAGGGAGGGATAAGTGAACTCAAAGCTGTCCCTTGATGTAGTTTTGACAGTATTCTAATTTAACAACTTTTATAAGTGAAAACCGAGAAGGAAGGATAAATTAAAATGTGTACCTGGCACATTTTTGTTTCCGAATGCTTGCAAACTCTGTTTGTGATTAAAGTAGTTCTGAGGTTGTTTATGATAATGGTATGCATGAGTCTAAATGACATCCTGTTTAGAAGAAAAGACCTGACAGAAAAGTGCTTTGGGGCAGTCTACACCCTTTTTTTGTCCTTCGGCCATAAAGACAAGTGATATAGACAGAGTGTGACAAAAGTGTGAGATGGAGTGGATTAAATACAGTGTGGGAAGGTGGACTTCCTATGGGAAAGAGAGAAGAGCTTTCTGTTCCTGAACTAGAGGGACTTCCTATACCCTTGGACAGGATATTTTGCCTTACTTTTTTTGTACAAGGTAAATAACATTTGTCTGTAAAGCAGTCAACCATGTCCCAGCCATGGTAAGTATCATTGCCTTCAGGTTTGTAACCTGCTTCAGCAATCCCACTTGGAAGGTACTTGATCCAAAGTAGTGAGGAGTCCACTTAAGAAATTTTCATCATCAGAGGTATTGGTATCGAAGCTCAGTCTGTACTGAGGGAGAAATTACTGTATTGGAGTCCTGGGAATTTGCTGCTTTTATTTCTTTCTATGGTTCAAGCAGCTTGAATTTACTGGAGGTATTTTCTTTCAAAGCACAACCTCCTTCTACTCTTTTTCCCTTGCCTAGAATGGATAAATGTTTGGAATAGCAAAGAAATAGTGCTGCAGGTTTGTAAGGGTAGTGGTAGTGACAGTGGTTGTTCTTGGGTTTATTTCATTTGAGTTGTTGCTGGTGGTGGTTTTTTTGTTTGGTTTTTGTTTGTTTGTTAGTTTTTGTTCTTTTTAAAAAAAATTTGTTAAATCACTGTATTTGCCATAGGTACTTAGAACACCGGATATGCAGGCACTATCTGACAGTCTGCAAGCTGCTCAGATGTGTTAAATTAAAGTTATTCTTATTAAAAGTTAAGAAACAAACATAAAGGTGGAACTTTTGGTATTTTTAAAGAAATTTTACACTGCATACTTGTACCCTTTTCTAATTCCACTAAACAAAAAAAAAAATCAAACTCCTCAAATTAGAAGACAAATATAAAGATTTCCTGTAGCTATTACTTGAATTGGAGGGAAAGTCAAACTGACTCTGCCATATGTGAAAACACAGACAAGTGGTCACAATTCTTATTCTCAATAGATTGAGGAGGAAACAGTTTATAGATTACATATTATTGTTTAAGCATTGTGCAATGTTTTGAAAAGCTCCCAAATCCCATCCTCAAAAATCTGGAGACATAATATTTATGTGTCAGTCAGTGGGACATACTAATTCACATAGGTGCTGTAAGAACATGTAGAAAATGAAGCAACATTATTTGTTTTGTTCTACTTAATAGTTTAGTGTCATATTCGGTACTTCTATTCTATGAATTCAGTTCCAGACTTAGTGTTATCAAGCTGGGCTAAAAGCTGTCCAGGTAAGAAAGCTGCTCCAGGGGAGATGTAAAAACATGGGAATAATCATAGTAGCTCAGTCCAAGATATATCTGGCATTAAACCTCAAACTGTGGCTGCTAGTGGCTACTTCAGAAGAAGCTGCAAAAAAAATGGCCCAAACCCATTTCTATATTAATCAAGTTTCTTCTACATTCCGTTACTTAGAGATGAACACTTGCCTTGCTTCTAAATATGATAATATAAAAATATTATCTTCATTAGGAATATAATTCTTGTTATCCATATCTATCTTTTCTTTGAATTCCATCAAGACCTTGCTTTTAACAGCATCTGATGACAGTGCCTTCCACAAGTTAACTGTGCATTGTACAGAAAATTCCTAAGATCTCTTTTCCATTTCCTCTTGCCCTGTTTATGTATTACTCATGCAAGTCATAAGGGTGACCAAGAAGTTCCTAATCTACCCACTATTACACCCATTGTACCTTACACATCTGTGTTATCTGTCCTACCTCTGATTATCCCGTACTCCCCAAAGCAGTCATGGGCTTTTCAAGTATCAGTGCTGTCTGTGCCACTGACAATTCGTGGTGTTTTTCCTTGAGCCATTTTATTTCTGCTCTTTTCTTTTTAAGATCCTATTCCTGGCAGGGGTTTCCCACTGATCAACATGATGACAAAGCTTATGTAAATCTTTCTCCCACGCCTGTCTCCCCTTGCCTTTGCTATCCAATATTTAATTAGCTTCCTTTACTGTTGCTGCCCCTTGACCAGAGGTTTTCACTGTGTTATCCATGGCAGTGTCCAGATTTCCATCCTGAGTCACTACAGCAAATGGAGAAGCAAATCAGTGAATGTGTTTTCAAATCTTGTTTCTGCTATATAACATTTGCCAAGCTGTTAGCCGTTCTCGTGACTGCCTTGGGCCTCTCTGAAATTCCTCTTAGTCTGTCAAGCATTTGGCCAAAGTAACCACTTGCACCATTAAAGATGGATACCACTTAGCTGCACTTATCCTCCTTTCGTCTGCCAGACTGTGGACAAGCTGGGCTTACTCAACGAAGTTTAGGAAAGAAAGTGAAGGAGAGTTGGGCCATCTTTGTGTCACAGGGCCAAACTTTCATCTCCTGATTATGTTCTTCCTCATTAAACAGAGGTCCCTTGGGAACCGGTCCCTCCTCTGTGGAATGGGATTGTAGAAGCAGTTGCATTTGCAGCCCTTTGTGCTGTTTGTTCAAACCCTGCTTGTCACCAGCTAGACCATGGAATTTAGAAACACTACAGTTTTTAGCAGAGGGCACACCAAAGTGGGGTCTTTTATTTTTTCCAGAGTGGCTTTAAATATCAGTGTGATTAAGCAACTCTTTCCCCCCCTCTCTGTTTGGATATATCTGCTACAGGCACAGTAGAGAGCCCCTTCCCTCTGGATTAGTGTTAAAGTGAGAGACATTGTTAAAAGGCTAATAAAAAATCAAGGAGCCATAAATACTAAGTGTTTTTTAGGTAAATATATTTTTTTTTACTGAAGGAACATTCAGCTGTTAGTGTTACGTTTGACAGCTTGTAAAAAGGTAAGTTTTCACTGAAGAGCAAGAACAGGTCGAAGAGAGACAAAGGCATGTTCTGAGATAAAGAAATCAAGAGGTATCTGCTCCACAGATTGAAGGTGTTGCATTACTCTGCACAGTGTCCAGAGACAGAGAAGTCTGCACAGCAAAGTGGTCATAAAATACATTTTTGCAAAGAAGACAGGAAATGTTTCTCTCCAAAAAGGCAAAAAAAAAGGCAAAAAGAAAAAAAAAGGCAGTCCCTCTGGTGTAGTTTTCTCATCTGGTGAAACAAAGTGAGACAGATATCTTTCCCCTCTCAAACGAGGCACCTTGAACTGGCGCTGTACTCCGTGGCAGCAGTTTCCAACCCAGAGCAAGTAGCTGTGGGTGTGGGAACTACTGGCAGCCCTGCATGTGCCAGGACAGCTATGGTACCTCCTTGGGCAGCTTAACCAAGACAAGGCAATCAAATAGACTAGCACTGGGCTTAATATAACATCATGGCTTGTGTAAGTGTGTAACTCAAAGGTCACTGCGTTAGCTCTGAGAAAAAACACTTGCTGTCTCATTCTTCCCACAGGTTTTATTGCCAGCATGATTATATTTTCAGGAGTGACAGAGAGGCCCTGATCTATAAATCTAAGAGAGATAGAGAGTGAGCTGATTATCAGACACCTCCTTCCCCACTCCTAAGTGAATAACCTCATCATCTTGCAAGGTTACTTTCTGGAGGAAAACAATCTCCCAGCCAGACTCTGCCTGTTTGCATCTGCTGAATTGCATTCAGTCTGTATTCCTGGAAAATCAATAGCCTGCCAACCATTCCAGAGCCCCCCCCCAGTTCTAGCTTTCTTTTTTTTTTTTTTTTGTGCTACTGCTCCCCACTCCCAAAATCCAGCATCCATATCTCTCCTCTGCAAAGATGAGGCCCATTGTCTTTGAATTCCCCCCCTCCCCCCCAATAATGCCTTGATGTTTTAATGACCAGGAAGCCACTAGAAACTGCAAAATGTTGCATTTAGGACAATCCAAGGAAAGACACCAGCAGCCTATCGGAATCTCATTTCCCCCCCCAGGGGTAAGTTTACACTAGAAGGTTACCCCAAAGGCAAGTGGTAAACTGAGGCAGTAACAGGTCATTTCGTTCTGAGCTGCTGCTTCGTGCAGAAGGGAATAGGTTTTTATAAACCGTTTATGAAGGGACACATTTGAAGTAGCCCCGGCGAAGGGCTGCCAGCGCCGCGGGGTCGGTGAGGAGCGGCGGGACACAGCTGGGCACGGCCGGGTTCGGTCACCTCACGTCTCCCGTACCGCGGAGAAACGAGCTAACCCCTCGGGCTGAATCTAAACCCTTTACTGGGGGACTTCCTGTTTTATCATAAAACCGTGCACTTAAAAAAGCATTTTAAAGGGATTTTCTCTTTCACATAAACCTCCGGGAAGAACAAGAAGTAAAAAACCCCAGCCCGATGCCCCTTGTCCTTCCCAACAGAAGCCCAGCTCCGTTTCCCTAGCTTGCCCCGCCGGTGGCTCATTCACTCTCCAGCGTAGAACAACCCTGAAGTTTCTTGTTCGTGGCGCACACTTTAGCGCAAACAAAGCACAACGCCGTGCCATTGGCGGCGCAGATACCCCACCGGAGACCGGTGTGAGGGGGAAAAGAGGAACAGCCCCGACCGTGCTGGGCAGCGGCCAAGCGGCGGCCAGAGACCGCTCCGCTTGTTGCGGCTCCCGGCGAGGACTGCGCGGCACCTCACCGACAGCCCCGGTGCCTGGGGGCAGCGGAGCTGGCTTGGGCAAGGCTGCCGGAGGACAGCGGGGAGGATGGAGAGGCTCCCCGGGGCCCTGCACCCCACCTGCGGGATGTGCCCCAATGCTGCCGCGCCGCAGCGTCGGTAACAGGGAATGGGCGCGGAGCAGAGGATCAGCTAGCGCCGCGTTAATGATTTCTCTGCCTTTGCATCTTTCTCCTTTAAACAGTCCCCAGTGGCCCCGATCTGACTGGCTGGGTTTGTCCCACCTGCTGCTGTGCACACCTGAGCGGCCTCGGCGGGACCCGGATAGGCAGGCCAGCGGCCAGCGGGAGCCGCATAGTCTTCCCCGCCGCGGAGAGCTCCGGCCGCGGGAGCTTCCCACGGGCAGATGGGGAACAAACCTGAGCGGCTTTCCACCACCTCGGTAGCACCGAAAAAAGTACATTACCCGAGAGCATTTTAAAAAATATATATGTATATTTTTATGTTTTTTACCCACACCCAAAGCGCCAGGACGAAGAGTGCGAGTTAACTGTAGTTCTGACACTACAAGCCACGTTCCTTTTCACATCGTTCCCAAAATATTTTTGCCTCGGTTCCCTTGTGGCACTTCGCGTGAACAGCCTTTACAGTGGAACTATCGGGAAACGTAAACCCACGCGAATAAAATAGTAGAGCAGAAACAGGGATGAATAATCGTGGGCAAAGGATTGTAGAAAGTAGAGATTATCTCCCACAACATGTGTTGTTGCTTTTTTTTCTTTCT